>SZWC01005179.1:98027-105307 GCA_023375785.1 Penium margaritaceum
GACAAGGCCCCCTGGAGCCATCGATCGCCGCCATCGGCGGGCCTACGGGGGGGGGTGGCCTCTCGCTTCCCTCGCGAGAGGAGTCCCCACCCATTGGGGGCCCTCGATTTTATCAAGGTACCCATCCGGGTGGGGGTTTCACGAAATACCCAAAGAGGGTATTTGTGGAACACCCGGGGTACCTGGCAACAATCGAGCTCCCTCCCTCAGCACGCACGACACCAACAGTCCTGATCTTTGCACCAAAAAATCCGGAAACAAATTAAGATCACATCATCCCATTTCAGGGAACCCCCCGGATCCTGCCCTCATCTCCATCACCACCGATAGAAAAATCCTCCCTCCAACCACCCACAACCCCACCGGCGGAAGCCCCGGCAGTGGAGTTCAAGGGGGTGGAACAACGGGAACCACCACCGCGGCCACCTCGCAGCAGGTACAAGACGTCGGGGAAAGGGCCACGGAGTTGGCAAAAGAAGCAGGCAGAGATCCGGGCAGCACAGCAGGAGAGGGCACGATGATAGGCGGTCAGCGAGGCGCGACAGCAGGCGGCACGGGACCCTGTAGGGGCGAGGCAAGAGCCACAGCAGGAGAGGGGAGAGGGAGCAGGTAGCCCCACAACGACCATGGAGAAGGACCGAGAGAAGGAAAAAAAGGGAGACAAGGCGAGGAGGACAGAGGGGAGGAGGGGGCAACATGGAGACAAAAGAAAATGGAAGAGATAGGAGGGATGAAGGCCAACAGGGCACCACCTGAGACTAGGGAGCGGCACGACCACGGTATAGGTGACGAGACCGGGGAAGGAAGACAGCCCGTGAGGAGCGGAGAGAGAAAGGGGACCGGCAAAGGTTGCGGTGGAGAGGGTGGAGCTTAGGCCCTCAGGGAGGGGCCTAGAGGAGAAAGAAGAGGATCGAAGGAAGACAACGGAGACCGACACAAACGGAAGCAGAGCAGAAGGAAGGAGCCCGAAAAATACAACTCAACAGGAAGAGCAGTGTGACCAACGAGGGTGGGTAGAGATGGCGCGAAAGTTATGGGTGGAGGTGGTCCGGGCATGCGGGGCGATGCAAGAGGATGCCAGAGACAGGATCCGAGGGTTGTTCCTCCGCTACGACAAGGTCATAGGCTGCCATTTCACCAACCTCCAGGGTCAGACGGATGCTCTCCGAAAGGAACTGCAACGGGTCTAGGTGGCGCAGGCAGTGTCAGAATCGCGCATGCAAGAGCTATACAAAGCTACGCGCGAGGTGCAGGCGGTAGTCACAGCCCAGGCAAGGGGGAGGGAGCAGGACCGGCTGAAGGACGAGCGAGCGCGACAAGGTCGTAAGGAGATGTGAGTCTTTGCGTGATGCGGCACTGGGTGCGCTCGACCAGCAGCAGAGAGGACTCGGGAAGCTCGCGTGGGCGCTGACGGTATAGTGGGCACTGTCTCAGAAAACTAACCACGTGAGTCAAGGGTTGGAGAACAGAGTAGCGGAATTAGAGGAACAGGGCCTAACACAACAAGACGACGTGGAGATGGCCGAGGGAGCAGACGGAGAGGACTGGGTGATTAGGACTAGACAGACATGCAGGGAAACGACGACAGGACCCATGGAGACAGGATACATGGGAGATGCACCGCAATCAACCGAGGGGAGAGGAGGAGAGGAGGAGGATGCAGGGGGCGAGACAAGCGGGAAGGTCCCTAGTGCTAGGGACCATAGCACCCAAGGGAGTGGGGGAAGCGGAGGGAGCGGAGGGAAGGCAGCTTGAGCAAGCGGATCAGGAGCAGGAGGTGACGAGGAGGAGGGGGAGGACAGGAGGAGACGGAGGGAGGAGGGAGGAGAGATAGGGGGTGAAGAGGAGGAGGAGGAGAAAGGAGAGGAAGTGGAAGAAAAAGGAGAGGAAGAGGAAGGGACCTGAGAGGAGAGTCAAGGAGAAGAGGGTGCGAGGGGCCGCCCACCAAGGGGAGACACATGGCCAACATTGACCATAGTACCATGGAGGACAGAGGGGGCCGGAGGGCTGATCATGGTGCAGAACAGGCCGGCAGGGGCGCGCAAAGTGCGCATGAAGATGGGGGCGAGGAGATGGCGTAGGCGGAGGAGGGCCGAGGAAGGCAAGGAAGCTCTGGGTCCAGGGGAGAGGGCGATGGCTGCTGGGAGACGAAAGGAGGCAGGGGATCACGAGACAGACCGAGTGCCACCGGGCACGTCAGAGAGGGGCGCCGCAGCGGAGGGAGGGGGAGAGGCACCGGAGCAAGAGGAGGGATCACAGCCCTCACCTGAAGAGATAACCAGCGGAGCAGCTAGGAGACACACCCGAGGGGTGGATCGACAACGACACACGGAGGAGGGAACGAGGCCAGCGCAGGCAAAGAGCGCTACAGGCAGGAGTGGGGACGACATTGCGCAAACACAGGCGACAGAGAGCGGAGGCATCCTTTCACGATGGGGCCCGCCATGGAAGTGCCCGTGGATGGGATGCGGGTTCAAGGGAAAAAGCAAGCGGTCAATGAGTGGACACTTAGGTTACCGCCATCGAGGCTATTGCTTGAGGTCGGCGCTCCAGGGCGTTCAGCAACGGCTCCAAGAGGGGACAGGAGAAGTGCACGAGAGAACTCACCATATGGACGGGGGCACCAGGAGGGGGGATCAGAACGAGGACGCCAGCGAGCGACGGGAGTGGATGGCAGGGCGTCAGGTACTAGGAGTTGGCCTGGCAGACCCGGAGCAGATCCTTGGGGTGGAGGGTTGGCAGGCCGAGCGGCGGAGGATTCAAGAGCGACGGGCGGCACAACGAGAGGCACGTTGGGTACAGCGAGTTCGAGGACAGCGCGCCCAGCGCGAGCGAACCCATCGCGAGAGGGAGCAGAGCCAGGAGGGGGAGTCCTCCTCCCCGGGAGACCAGCTACGAGGGGAGCAGCCAGGTGACGGAGTGGGTGGAGGAGGACATCCACGGGGAGACGGTGAGTCCCCAAGGAGACCACGGGAGGGGCACGACCACGATCATGGACCCGGGGTTCAGGGGAGCGCGGGAGATGACGCAGACACAGAGGCAGGACGCTTTCTCCGCGAGCTGTTCCCTCTGACACCACCAGAGAAAAGGGGAGAGAGGGGAGCAGTGGGATCGGAGGGCCACAGGCAAGACCGAGAGCCGCGGGAGGGTCTCATGACATAGAGGGACATGGGACAGTGACAACGGCGAGAGGTCGTCGGACCGGGAATTAGGGGTGGAGGTGCAACAGTGGCCAGACAGCTGGAGAGAGAAACCACCAGAGACCAGCCTTGGGTTAGAGGAGTGGCGAGAGGTGCGACAGGAGGGCCTGGAGGAGGTGTTCGGGAGAGCACAACCGTACAAAAGGGAGGATCGAGACCGTCGGCTACAGTACCAGAGGGTGCCCAGAGAGGTAGGGGAGACAGCCGCCAGGGCATCACAAGCAGAGGCGAGCCGCAGCAACGGCCGGGGGCTGACGCGGGTAGGGAGCAGAGCGGTGGCCAGCGATGGGAGCGGTTGTGGCGGTGGGTGGAGGGGCTGGAGTGGGGCCGACTGTATGGGGCAGAGGTACTCCCTCCTTTCATCTACTCGCGAGTCCCAGCAGGCGCGTTGGACTCAGTACGGGCAGCGGTGGCAGTCCCCTTGGTGAAGTGCACATCCCATCCCATGGATGCTGCAGGACCCTTGCTCCTCCAGGCGATGCCGAGCCTCATCCTCAGGACGCGCCCTGAGCATTGTGGGTGCTCAGATACTGAGTGGGTAAGATCACTAGCATCCTGGTTCCTCCAAGGTCAGTGGGAGGAGTTATGGGGAGAGGCAGTCGCGCATGCTTGGCCGGCAGGTCGCGCACCACCACCACGGTGTCTGCGTCACAGAGAGGAGGAGGCGAGGGAACAACGACTACAGAGGGCGGTGACAAAATTCCACCGAGGGAACACATCAAAGGCATGTAATGCCTTGGACAGTACCTCCTTGGCACCGCCCCGACCAAAGGTACTGGCGCAGCTACAGGCGAAGCACCCAGCAAAGGAGCGGCCGACACCAGCATGGGTAGCAGAGGCAGCAAGGTGGGCCCCTACTGGGTTCCCTGATGGGGATGGAGTGCGGAAGGCTCTACTGGACAGCAGCAGAGGCACAGCGGCAGGGCCATCAGGCCTTACTTTGGACCATCTTTGACAAGTCGTGGTAGGAGACGAGCGGCTCACGAGGTTGTTGGCACAGCTACTCGCCTCTCTATGTCGAGGACGGCTCCATCCCACAGCTAGGGGCTTTCTTGCAGCAAGCAGGCTCATGGCACTAGCGAAGCCCGATGGGGGGGTACGCTTGATTGCTGTGGGAGAGGCGATCCCACGTCTGCTATGGAGATGGATGGTCAGTACAGGGAGGAGCGAAATGGAGAGAGCACTGGCGCCGTTGCAGCAGGCGGTGGGAGTATCGGCAGAAGGGGACACGGTGGTCCACACCATCATGGAGCAGTTGGACCAGCAGGCGGAGTGGAGCTTGCTGAGTATCGACGTCAAGAATGCATATAACTCGGTTGAGCGAGCAGCCATCTTTGAGGCGGTGCGGGCGAGGGGATTCCAGCGACTCCTCCCAGCACTGGCCCTCTTCTACGACCGACCCTCGAAGCTTTACTATCAGGGGGGGTCCCAACCATGCGTGCTCCAGTCGGAGAGGGGGGTGTGACAGGGAGATCTTATCAGCCCCTTCCTCTATGCTTTGGCGCAACAGGACGCACTGGAGGCAGCACAGGCAGCGATGAGACGGACGGGCCGGGTGTTGGCGTACTTGGACGACACGTACTTGCTAGGCCCAGTGCAGGAGCTGGAGGCGGCATTCACTGCGTTGCAGGGAGGATTGGCTGCGGTGGGGATGGAGGTCGAGCCTCGCAAATGCCAGCTGTACCTACCGGCAGGGGTGGACCAGGCGCCGGGGAGCATTGCGGGGGTCCCACGAGCGACGGAGGGGATGGTGATTCTGGGGAGTCCGATCGAGACAGAGGGGTTCTGTTGAGCGTGCCTTGACTTAGCAGTACACGAGGTGGAGGAGATACTGGAGATGCTCGTCGATATGCCAGACGTCCAAGCTGTGTTCAGCATCTTAAGGGAGTGCACCACTCGCAGGCTCCAGCATCTATCACGGGTGACGTCCCCATCAGAGTGGTGGACCAGCCAGTTGCAGTGGTTTGACGAGAAGGTGGGGATTGCATCCGTCGGCTTGTGGGATTGGACGAGGTGCAGGGGACCAGAGAGCGGTGGACAGTGGCCCATGCTGAGCAGCAGGCACGGCTCCCGATCCAACTGGATGGGCTCGGCCTAACGAGTGCTGGGGACCTCGCACCCCTCTCATTTGTATGTAGCCGCCTGCAGTCTTGGCACGCGGTGAAACGGCTCCTCCATCCACGAGGTCCCGAGGATAATGGAGAGGGCGAGGGAGGAGTACAAAGACCATGGACGAGGGGGACGTTTGCAAAGCTACGAGAAAAGGCATTGCAAGCATTCCCAGATACACTAAAAGCAAAGGTCCTTGAGCTGGCGGAGTGTGAGCAAGGGAGCCCCAAGCGCCTCTTCCAGGACTTGTCTGACGCCGTGTATGAGTGGCAGCTTGGAGAGCTCCGATCGGTGATGGCAGTGGAGTTGGGTGGAGAGGAGGCACTCCCACAGTTGCAGTGGCTCGCAGCGGTACAGGGGGAGCACAGCAGGGATTGGCCATTGGCACATCCCAGGTCCGTCACCGACCGGCTGTACATGGCACCAGAGGACTAGAGAGTGGCGTGCAGGTCTCGCCTTGGGCTCCCCATTGCACACTTACGCCATACGCCGGCGTGCACGTTTGCAGAGCGGAGCCCTATACACCCATGCGCACCGCAGCACGCCCTTCGATGCGTCCAGGGAGGGGGTACAAAGGCGGTCCATGATGCAGTGATGAGAGAGTTGGCAGAGGTGGTACGCGAGAGCGGGATGGGCGAGGTGACTGTCAAGCACGTAGGCCTGCTACCAGAGGGGCGTCCGGATATCACATGCTTTGACCCTGCCACAGGACACACACTCGTGATGGACGTGGTCATTGCCGACCCGCAGCGGCCGAGTCTGGGGAGAAGGTCGGCGGAGCGGCCGGGAGTGGCATTGGAGGATGCGGTGCGCACGAAGGAGAGGAAGTATGGACGATGGCAACGCGAGGCAGAGCGTGATCATATGGAGTTCGTCTTCCCCGCGATAGAGACCCTCGGGGCCTTCTCGCGAGGCCTCGGCAAGGTATTGCGGACATCGTCAGAGGCGACCGAGCGGAGGTTGGCCCGACAAGGAGGTACCGCAGGGGTGTCGGTGCCGCTACGCGCCCTCCTCAACCAGCGCATGGCAGTGGCCCTCCAGCGAGCGCAGGCGCAGCAGCTGCGACAACGGGCCGCGGAACGAGCGACGGACANGAGCGGCCGGGAGTGGCATTGGAGGATGCGGTGCGCACGAAGGAGAGGAAGTATGGACGATGGCAACGCGAGGCAGAGCGTGATCATATGGAGTTCGTCTTCCCCGCGATAGAGACCCTCGGGGCCTTCTCGCGAGGCCTCGGCAAGGTATTGCGGACATCGTCAGAGGCGACCGAGCGGAGGTTGGCCCGACAAGGAGGTACCGCAGGGGTGTCGGTGCCGCTACGCGCCCTCCTCAACCAGCGCATGGCAGTGGCCCTCCAGCGAGCGCAGGCGCAGCAGCTGCGATAGTGGGCCGTGAAACGAGCGGTGGACACATCTCTTGACCAGGACATTGCCAGGGCATGGAGAGTAAAGTATAGGAGGGATGAGGGACCATCTGTGGCAGACCTTTGCTTTATGGAGCGGGGGTAGAGGGACAAGTTGAGCTGGTCAAGATCACGAGTGCGAGTTCAGGGCCACGTGCCATACCTTACATTGTGTGTTCATTTTCCCGATGGCTTGTTTGTCCTTTGTTGATTCCACAGTGGTGGAGATCTCAAACTTGCACGTCACATGTAAACCCACAGTTCATTGAATGAGATTGATCTATCTATCTATGTATCTATCTATCTATCTATCTATCTATCTATCTATCTATTTATCCATCTATCTATCTATCCATCTATCTATCTATCTATCTATCTATCTATCTATCTATCTATCCACCTATCTATCTATCTATCTATCTATCTATCTGTCTATCTATCTATCTATCTATCTATCTATCTATCTATCTATCTATCTATCTATCTATCTATCTATCTATCTATATATCTATCTATCTGTCTATCTATCTATCTATCTATCTATCTATCTATCTGTCTGTCTGTCTATC
>SZWC01005179.1:110488-131426 GCA_023375785.1 Penium margaritaceum
CCTCCTCCTCAAACTCCTCCTCCTCCTCCTCCTCCACCACCACCACCAACACCACCACCATAACCACTTCCCCCTCTTGGTCCTTCCCCTCCCCCACACTGTGCTCCTCCTCCCCTTGCTTTTCCTCCTAATCGTCCCCCCACTCCTCCTCTCTCTCCTCCACCTCTTCCTCCTCCACCTCCTCTTCCACCTCCTCTTCCTCCTCCTCTTCCTCCTCTTCCCCCTCCTCCTTGTCTTCCTCCTCATCCTCGTCCTTGTCCTTCTCCTCCTCCTCCTTGTACTTCTCCTACTCCTCCGCCTCCTCCAACTCGTACTCCTCCTCCTCTTGCTCCTCCTCTTCCTCCACCTCCTCCACCTCCTCCACCACCACCACCACCTCCTCCTCCTCCTTCTCCTCCTCCTCCTCCTCCCTTTCCTTTTCCTGCCTCGTCTCCTTTGCCACAAGCCATGTGCCTGCGCACATTGCATGTGGCCTGGTTTACTTCAGTTTTGTGTGCATCCGTGCCCATGTCTTGCAGGGCTTCTTCCAGCCAGTGGTGGTGATCTGACATCCTTTCTCGCATGTTTGAGCAAGTCTACACGGCTTCAATGTCGTGACATCGGTACCATCCAAAAGTGCTGGCGGCGTGGCATCGGCGTCTTCAAGTGCAGTGCTGATGCTGACAGGGAGAGCTATCCACTATGAAGAACCAGGGTGCAGTCCAACTCTTTTACAGCACCTCCTTCCTTGGCTAGGATTCGGCCCATGTTATTCATCCTTGCCGCTTATGCTGTGATGTTAAAGTACTTAGCATAGTATTGACCTACTGGATCATACTCACGTGTCATGCTAGACTAACGCTGGCATGTTGAAGTAGTCAATGTTCTTTGTGGTGCTAGGAAATAGGGAACCAGGGCATTTAGTGTCCTTGCCCCAGTTAGGAGTTTTGCTCTAGACTAAGTGCCCATTAAGTCAACGGCTATGAGCCGTTGCGATGACCATTCGTGAGCGCCAAGCCAAGTGCGATGGCGCTTGGGCAAAAACTACATGTACATGTACTCCAATGCTTGTATCTTGTATCACTTCTTGATCTTAACATTTCCACATTCAACGTTCTCAACAACCCTTTTTTGCATAACCCTTTGGATTTTTTTAAGTAGTTTACAAATCCCAAGAATACCTAGATTTCATGCATGCATCCATGTGTAGCCACTGCTTCACTACTTCCAACTTTATTTCATTCATGCGTAGACCCTTTTTGCCTAGAATGTGTCCAATGAACTTCACCATTCTCTTATTGAACTCAAACTTGGAGAGCTTAGAAAGATTTTATCTTCAAATTATGTCTAGAACCTGCCAAAGATGTTATTAATGCTCTCTCAGATTTTGGGAGTAGATAAGGATATCATCGACAAACACCGTAGCAAACTAATCAAAGTGAATGTGAGAGATCTGGTTCACAAAGTTCATGAACATAACGAGAGCATTAATCAGCCTCAACAACATCACAAGATACTTCAAATGCCTGTATCGCTTCCAAAACAACGTCTTCTCCATATCTTGCTCGATAATCGAGATCCATTAATGCCTCGAGTGTGAGTGAATCTTGCTGAATATTTGTGCTCCCATCATCTAATCAGAAAACTCCTTAAACATTGGCAGATAGAAGGTATTCTTGTTTTTCAGTTTATTCCATATGAAATAACCCATTCGCATCCTTTGGTCCCTTATCCTTTTCATCACATAGATGAATGGTACAACATATGGAGACACCGATAGCTTGACGATTCCTGCTCCATTAGTTCTTCCTACAGCCTTTTCAGGTCACTGACCTTGTTTTTGTACAAGCAAAAAGTTACACAAACCATTGGATTTGCATCGAGAATCATCCTAACCTTGTAGTTGATATCACGCCTTGGTGGGAAAACCTTTGGCTGCTTAGGAGGAAACACGAAAGCGTGGTTTTCTAAGACTCCCTTCATGACTTCCAACAATGCTTGCATAGGTGGCTTTAGCATCTCCTTCTTATCTCTTTGCCTCTTCAACCAACGCTTTGACCTCCTCGTCTTCTTCTCTTTTCTGCACCCATATGATACGAGATCTTGTGGATCGAGATGAGATTCAGGTCATGAGGGTCGGCACCGACTCACAACGTGCTGATTTTTTGACCAAGGTTGTTAGCCGTACAAAGTTTCTAGCGGCCTCACGTTCTGTGGGGTTGCATCCTCCCTTTCCTATGGACTGAACTTTGCCCTCGAGCTGCATTCGTTGCTGTTTTTCATCACTGTTCTTGTGGTGATTCTCACATCAGTGCTACTACATGCATAAATCTGTTCACCGTGTGGTTATGGGGGAATGTTGTTGTTGTCATCTCGGCTCACGTCTGTTGCCTTGCAGATCCTTAAGGAGGCAGAGAGTACGGGAGAAAAGTGGAGCAAACGCGAGTCCGGCGGCTGGCTAGCAGCCTCAGGATGCACTCACGTCGTCGCTACTCCCCTCTTGGAGAGCTCACATTTTCCTTGAGACAACCCACTCTTTAGCTTGTTTGTCTGTGAACTACAATACCTTGGTGACCTACTTTAGTCTTGCTTGTGATTTCGTGTTAGTTTAGACAGGCACAAAATGTGTCAAAACTCAGTTTGTGGGTAAGTTGTGACATGGGGCAGGTTGTTGGTTTATTTGCCACAGACACGTTGTGACCTCTGGCCTCGCTGCTCACTCATCGCAATAACGCAGGTAACTGATGCTGGAGGGACATCGGTGCTGACGCCGTAGCTCAAGTGGTGGTGACTCATGGACGTGCAGAGAAGACGATCCAGAGCCACTCACAAGATTGAGAGTTCCCCCTACCATAGGATCTCACAACATGAATTCTTGGTGACATTAGGATTCCTAGTGGCACTTGTTTGGGAGGGGGAAGATCGTGGCCGGATTCTCACGGCCTGGACTTGGGTTTTCTTGCTGACAGGTTAATGTGTGCGACAGGTCCAGGCTCGAGCCTCGCTTGGCAGGGGTGAAAGCAAGGATGGGCTCGCTGTTCGCCCCCTCGTCACCCCACCAGTCGCTCGAAGCCCGCCGTCACCTCTGCTCCTTGTCACTCTCTAACACTTGTGCGTTTTCTTCTCCAAAACCCATACACATCAGCGTCCATGGCTTTCTTGCCCTAAACTCGATGCGTTCTGCTCCACTTCCCTCACTCCACTTCTTCTTAAGCGTTACTACCCTTTGGCATCAGAGCAGTGTGAGGGAGAGAGTGAGCCTCCTCTTGGCTCACCCTCGTGATCCTTGGCGTCAACCCCCCTGCCGCCACCTGCACTTTCGCCGGCGCTCTAGCCTACCATCGATAGCTCCCACTGCTATCTCTACGCGTAGGTGTACTCATCCACCTGCTTCAGTGGCTACTCTTGCTGCTGATCACGTACGAACAGCCACATCAGCTACTTTGTCAATAGCAGCTGCAGCCACGGCCAGATTGGTAGCGGCAACCACAGCACTGACATCAAATGCTACAGCTGCAGCTGAGGCAACCCCAGGTGTTGTGGCTGTGGCTGGCAAGGCAGCCGCAACTCTCACATGAACGGAGTTGGCTGCATTGGACCAACCCGCTGCTGCTCACTTCAAGTCCGAGTGGGAATTTTGCCATCAGCACTTGTGGGCGTACAATCAGCACCAATCTGTAGCACCAACCGCCAGACAGCAGCAACTCCAATCACAGCAGGAGAAGCAGCGACAGAAGAAACTGCAGTGGCGGCTGCCCTCACATCTTCATCCCCAGCTGTAGCATCAGCAGGTGCAGACCCAAGATCAGCAGCAGCAACAATAGCAGCAGCAATAGTAGTAGCAGCGGCTGCAGCAACAACGTAGAGCAGCAGCAGAGGCGGTACTACTGCAGCACTTCCAAGTACTGTAGCATCAGCACCGACGGCAAGAATCATTGCCACCTGGCAGCACCGCCATCTACACTGCGGAAACAGCTGCATTGCCCGCGGCTGCAGCTAGCATTGGCAGCCGCAAGCAAAGGATCAGCCGCTGCCGCGCAGTGGGGCCGGTGGGAGTCGTGCCACTCTTGAGTGTGACATCAGCAGCAACAGGTTGGCCACCAGCACCATCCACCACCGCCGCGCATGCACCACTACAGTGGTGCGGAGTGTGAAGCTGGCATCCTCGGAGCTGCCTGGTGAGGCATCTCTTGCTGAGCACCATGTGGAGCGGCCGGCGCGCCAATCCAGTCGTCAAAGAGATGACGTGCACGAGGCCGAGGATGCCCAATCTTCGTCGCGGGCTGCACTACAAAGCCCAGTAAGCCCCAGTCACCCTGCTGCCTCTGGGGGGGTTGAGCCGCTGCATAGAACCGCTCCCTTGTCTTTGTATGCTTTCCAACATAGTACAGCTTGCACAGATGCTCACCCAAGGTGCTTGCGCCGTGATAGACGCCACCGCTGAAGCTGCCGCCACATTTGCCGGAGCAGCCCACGCTGCATGCGCCCCTGCCTCAATGTCCGCGGGACGTGCTGCGGAGTCATACATTGAAGCCGTAGTAACAGCTGGACCCATAGGCGCGGCAGCGGCAGATATTGGGACGCAGTTAGCCGTAGCTGCAACTGTTGTGGCTTCCTCTAAAGCTTTTGTAGCCTCTGTTGTATCTACAACCGCTTCAGCCATCCGCAACTCCACCGCCGTTGCCGTTGCATCTGCCGCATCTGCACCCTCCGACATCACAATCCTCGCAACAGCGGCCATCTCTACAGCAGCAGTTCTACCTACTGTGGTTGCTGCCTTCACCACCTATGTTCTTACTCTGGTGGTGCCAGGTGCATCCCTCCTCTCTGTACTGTCCGCTACAGCTGCTTCCATTGTTGTACCCTCCTTGCCTTTTTGCATAGCCTACCTCGCCCCTCGTGAGGGCTTGTGGTATCTTTCTCCCTCTCGTGCCTACACGTTGTCTCTCTCCTCTGCTGTAGCTTGGTTGTGTAACTTGGGTCGGGCTGTCTTGCAGCACATCCAACATGCCTAAGGCACTCCCAGTTTCCCACACCCATTGGGGCAGGGGAAACTCTGCCAATTTTTTCTTGGCAGGGCCCCTCCGTCGTCATCATGCCTGGTGACAATGAGTCAATCATTGCGACTCTTCAGCGCCAGCTGAAACTTGCTCGCGAGGCTCAGCAGGAGGCTAAGGACTGCCTCAAGCTCACTGAGGACAATCGTGCCGCTTTTGCTGATGAGATCGCCGCCATAGTGCCTCGTCGCCTTCCTACTGCGTCGGCCGCAGCCAACCCCACTCCTTCTGCAGGAACCTCTTCTTCTTCTAGCACTATCTCTATTGTGCCCACTGGCAAAACCGCTACTGCTATCTCTCTTCGTGCACCTCGCTAGCATGACTTCTTTAATCAACCCCCTACACTTACCTTATAGGAGGTGCGTTTCAGTGCCTGGGCTCAAGGAGAGCAGTTGTGGGATTACTACTCCCCCGTTGTTGCTCCTTTCACACCGCTTGCTGCTGAGTCTGCCCGTGCTGTCCGCGCTCTCATCGCCACTGCCCCTGAATTGCTTATTGATGATGTTGGCACCTACAATGCTGACCCTACTGCCCTGCATCCTGCTGACCCCATCGACGCATACGCCATGCTGCGTCGCCGTACCACCATCACTGGCCAAGCCACTCAGAGCGCGCTTACAGTCCAATTCAACACGCTCCTCATGCGTGCTGATGAGACCGTTGATGCCTATTGGGCTCACGGTCTCAAGCTCCTTTGTAAGCTTGACGACGCAGCACGTTGCCAGCTCTCCGCTGTTCTGACAATGGTCAATGGCCTCATTCTTGAGGTGTCCGTTCTCCTTCGTGACGTCAAAGATGATGAGCTGCAGCGCCTCAACTCAGAGCCGGTCCTGCCCAAGTTGCCTCGTGGAGTTCGTGCTCTCTGGGACTTTATGTCCGAGCGCCTTGCTGCCTGGTGGACCAGTCTTCAGAACTAGCGCCTCCATCGTTCTTCTGTCACGGTGTTGCTGCGCTCACCACTGTGGATGCACCCTCCTCCTCTTCTACTGCATCTTCCCCGGTCTCCGCTGCCTCCTCCTCTTCCTCTCCTACCTCTGCCCTCACTTCCCAGGGTCGTGGCAAGGGCAAGGGGAAGGGCAAGGGCAAGGGCAAGGACAAGGGTGTTGCCACTTCCTCGCGGGTCCCGGGCGCAGTCATATGTTGGAACTGTGGCTCTATTGAGCACTCTGCTCGTACTTGCCCCGCTCCTCCGGATGACCTCCGCCTTGCTCAGGCCATGCGCGCTCACTGGGTTTGCACCTCTGGCTCCTCCCCTACACCCTCGCCACCTGGCTCCGGTAGCCCATCACGCTCCTCCGCCCCACCTCCAACTCAGGCTCACGCTTCCACCGGCGTGCCTTATCTTCCTCTGCCTGGCTCCTACCCCTGGGGCTGGCCACCTTCTTACAAGGCCCCTGCGTATGCTGGTTTCCCGTCTTCTGCCTACACCGCTCCACCATGGTTCCCGCCTTCCTCTAACGCGTCTACACCAGCTCCGCCGGCATCTGTTGATGGTGATCGCGGTGATCGGGAGCGCCACCTTGAGCAGTCCCTCCTTCAACTTCTCCACCTTCACAATCAGGAAGGTGAGGGTGTTGCATCGCTGGCCAGAGGTCTTGTGTGTCAGACTGACAGTGTTCTTTGTGGGGATCCTTCTCGTCACGTTCTGGATGCCTTATGTGAGTCTGTTCTGTGGATTGAGCATTGGCAGTCAGACTTCCTTCCTCATTGTCTCTCCCTTCATACCTTGTCTCCGTCCTCTGTTGGCACTGTCACCACGTCCAGTGTGCTTCCCTCTGTGCATGTATCCAGTGGCCTCTGGGTCATTGACTCCGGGACGACCCACCACATGACCTCCATATGACCTCGTTCATCTTGTTAGGTCTTGTCGGTTCTGTCCGCTTTGTTGGTACTGGGTCTGGTCAGTTGCTGCCGGTTCAGGGTATGGGCGTCGTGCACTTTGTTGGACCTAGTAGTGCTCTGTAACTACCTGACATTATTTATGTGCCTTCACTGGAGCTCATCCTGCTGTCTGTGCTGTCCTTGGATGATGAAGGTATGGACTTCACTGCTAGCCGTGGTGTTGGCACTGTCTCTCCTCGTTCCTCCCAACGTGTTGTTCTCCGTGGTGTAAAGTGCGACAAACTCTATTGTGTTCCCTTGCACGTCCCCTCCGCTCCTGCCGTGAGCTTCGTCCTTGCTCACGTTGCACCCTCTCTTGCTCCTGACCTCGTCCGTCTCTTGAATCGTCACCTTGGTCATGTCCACACTGATTCCATTCAAAGCATGCTTCGTCTCCAGCCTGCTCTCGGCTTTGCTCTCTATAGCTTCCCTGCCCCTTGCCCCGCTGATTGTCTTGACTGTGTGCAAGGAAAGATGCATCGCTCTCCCTTCTCTCCTTCTGATTCTCACTCTTCCCATCTTCTCGATCACGCTCATGCGGATGTCATGGGGCCTCTACCTCATTACCTCCTTGGTGACGTGGATCGCTACGTCTTATGACTTACCGATGACTTTTCTCGCTTTTGCTGGGTGTTTGCGCTCTGACAGAAGAGCGATGCTTGTTCTGTCATTGAGTCATGGCTTGTTCAAGCTGAGCGTGCTTGTCAACGGTCGCTGCGCATCTTTCGCAGTGATTGTGGCGGCGAATTCCTTGGGCCCACTGCTCGTCTCCTAGAGTCTAGTGGGGTGTGTCTGGAGACATCAGCTCCGTACACACCTCAACAGATCGGTGTCTCTGAGCACTGGAACCGGACGCTTGCCGATGGTGTCCGCACGCTCCTGTCTGCGTCAGGTCTGCCGCCCCTCTTTGCCTTTGAAGCTATGTGCTACATGACGTGGGTATGGAACAGTGCTCCCCACGACACCCTGTCCTATACTGTCACCCCGTTTGAGCGTTGGCATGGTCGTCGGGCCGACCTTTGTCTGGCTCGAGTTTGGGGTAGTATCACTTCTGTCTGGCTGCCCGAGGATCTCCGTGATGGGAAACTTTCCCCTCGCGGCCGTCTGTGTCCCTTTCTCCGGGTGTCCGCGCAATCCAAAGTGTGGCGTTTCTGGGACCCGGTCCACCAACGTGTGGTCGAGTCTCGTGATGCCTTCTTTTTTGAGTCGGTCTTCCTTTGGGATCTCGATCGCCTGTCCCCTGACTCCTCCCTCCTGCCCCTCTCTCGGCTGAGGGGGGATGTCGGTCCTGCCGCTCCGGCAGTCCTTGTTGCCGCACTGCAACTCTCACCCTCGTTGCAGTCCTCGTCATTCGGGCCTGTCCCCACCTTCTCTGCGTCCACTTCCTCTGACGTGTCGTCTTGGTCCGGTTCCTCCGATGTACCATCCTCTCCGGTCGCCGACTCGCCCCAGTCTACCTCCTCTCCCGCTGTGTCTTCCAGCCCAGTCACACCTCCGACTGCCACTTCACCTGCGGCTTCTCCCGTTCGGGTGTCTGACCCGCCTACGCATGCCACCATTGGTACTGCACCTGTCTCACCCTTCATCCGGGGGGGCGTCCTCGTACGCTCCCAAACCGTTCTAGCAATTCCACTACCTCAGCATGCCCTCCTCAGTCTCAGACGGCATACTCCCCTGTTCACCCTACCAGCATGGACATGCTGGGCTTGGCTACTATGGTCGTCCACCCTAGTTCCGCCCTTGGCTACGCGCTCCTCTGCTGAGAGTACGAGCGAGCCTTGGAAGCTGCTGTCTTGAGTAGCGTGGCCGAGTGTTATGCCACGTCGGCCACTACTATCTTGTCCCACGAGCCAACCACGGTGTGCCAAGCATGTGCAGCCTCTGATGCACAACAGTGGGAGGCTACAATGCGTGCTGTGCTCAACGCCCTTGATGATTATGTGGTGTATGAGCTTGTCGATCTGCCACCTGGGCGCAAAGCCATCGATGCTTGTTGGGTCTTTCGGCGCAAGTACAAGCCCAATGGTGCACTCGACAAGTACAAGGCGTGCCTCACGGCTAAGGGGTTTTTCCAGCTCCTAGGCGTCGACTTCGACGAGACGTTTGTACCAGTCAGACGATACACCACAGCTAGAGCACTGTTGAGTCTTGTGGCCCACCATGACTCGGAGCTGGAGCAGATGGATGTGAACAACGCGTTCCTCCACGGACAATTGGATGAGGAGATTTACATGGTCCATCCACCTAGCTTCTCCGATGGCACTAACCGAGTCTGGCAACTGCGAAAGGCTCTCTATGGTCTGAAGCAATCGCCTCGGTGCCGGAACCAAGAAATCACCTGCACTCTTGAAAAGGGAGGCTACCAACGTAGTACGGTGGATCCTTCTCTCTTTGCCACTCCACCCTCTGTCCCCTTTGTGGCCATTCTTGTCTACGTGGACGATCTGCTGATAGCGTCGCCCAGCCAGGCTGATCTCAAGTCTGTGAAGGCACTTTTGTAGTCAACGTACTCGATGAAAGGCTTAGGGCCAGCCCGCATCTTCTTGGGCATAGAACTTGAACACGATCGTTCTCGTCGCACACTTCATGTCCACTAGACTGCGTGCGTTTGTAGCCTGGGGGAGCGTTTTGCCTCCCTGCTTGAGTCCACTCCCACAGTGTCGACACCCATGACCCCAGCTGGGCAAAGGGTGCTAAGAGCACTGGATGTGTCTAAGCTGGGGAAGGCAGTAAGTGTGACAGATTATTTTCACGTCATTGGGCTGCTGATGTATATGGCTACGACCACCAGGGCAGAAGTCGCCTTCTCCGTGAACTTCCTTGCTCAGTTCTCACAGACTCCTAGAGCACGTCACATGGAGGCTGCTCTGCGCGTTGTCAGGTATGCTCTTTCCATCGCTCACACTGTCCTGTGCTATCAAGTACAGCCATCAGTTGTCGTGGATGGATACACAGACAGCGATTGGGCACATGACACCGACGCTCATAGTCGTACAGGCTACATCTTCCTCGTTGGAAGGACCGCCGTGTCATGGAAGAGTGGTAAGCAGGGTTCCGTGGCACACAGCTCAAGTGAGGCTGAGTATGTTGCACTGGGTGCAGGCACCTATGAGAGTGTGTGGCTGTGTCGTTTGCTTTAACAACTTTGCATCCCCATCCATTGCATCACGTTGCGCTGTGATAACCAGAGCACTAAGGCCATTGCCGAACACGATGGCATGCATCATACACACACAAAACACATCAATGTTGAGCATCATTTTGTGCGTGAGCGCATTGCTGCATGTGATGTCTAGATTGTCTGGGTCGACACAAGACAACAGAGAGCTGACTTCCTCATGAAGGCACTCAGCAGCAACGTTTTCAAGGTAGCTGTGCACGCTGTTGGGTTGTTGTGTCCACGGGGTGATCCTGGGTGAATGGTTGTCCCTTGTGTGTGTACAGTCGTATTTCACGTCTTGTGACGCTCGTGTTTGGCTGTCAGTTTGTGTTATCTGCATCGGCTGTGGGACATGGGGGAGTGTTCGTTTAAGTGCCACAGACACGTTGTGACCTCTTGCCTCGCTGCACACTCCCCGCACTAGCGCAGGTGACTGATACTGGAGGGACATCGGCGCTGACGCCGTAGCTCAAGTGGTGGTGACTCATGGACGTGCAGAGAAGACGATCCAGAGCCACTCATAGGATTGAGAGTTCGCCCTACCATAAGATCTCACAACATTAATTCTTGGTGATTCTAGGATTCCTAGTGGCACTTGTTTGGGAGGGGGGAGATTGTGGCCGGGTTCTCACGGCCTGGACTTGGGTTTTCTTGCTGACAGGTTAATGCGTGCGACAGGTCCAGGCTCGAGCCTCGCTTGGCAGGGGTGAGAGCGAGGATGGGCTTGCTGTTCGCCCACTCATCACCCCACTGTTGTTCTTCTATGCCCCATGGCCACTGCTATGGCTTAACCGACAGGTTGGGCATGCACTGCTCCCTTGGAGTAAGTCCCCCAGACCTTGTTCGTGGTGCAAGTCCAAGCGAGACACCAGAAGTGTAGCGCAATGGATAACATGTTGGACTTAGGGACAACAGGTCCTGCGATCGAGCCTTGATGTGCGCAGGAGGTTTTTTGACCTTCTAGCACAGGGGAATTTTCTTAGACATTTCTCCATGCATGAGGAGAGTGCGCCACTTGGCGGTCAGTGGATGCGCCAATTGGCGGACTGGTGAGGTGGTGTGGAGTGACCACCCCAAAAGTGTCACTACCCACACACCTTAGAAGCCAGGNGGCCTTAGATGCTCCTCACAGAGTTGTCCAACTAAGGAACAGTATAAAGAAGACACTGGTTGGTCTAAGCCCCAGGAGTTAGTCTTTGACTAGTACCTCGCGCGAAAGTGACCAAGTGTTAAGTGGACACAGTTGCTAGCAAGTGATTGCCTAGGAACTGCTCAGTGTGGAACCGTGATCCTGAGGGTGATATCTTCTCCTAGCTGAAATGCTAGGAGCGGACGGTAGGTGCTATTGTGTCGGCCCTGTTTTCTAGTCCGTTTGCCTCAGGCCGGTTGACACCCACCAGTCGCTTGAAGTCCATCGTCACCTCTATGAGAAATTGCTAGGAAGCTTCCTAACCTTGCTGCTACTGATGTGGCAACACTATTCAGTCAGCTGGCGTACTAGCAAGCAAGCAGGTGCAAGAAACAGCAAGGATTAGGCTAGGGAGACGCGCAAAGTCTCATAAGCTCTGATAGCTTAGTAATGTAGAGAGGAATGACAACTGACAAGCACACAGCATAAATACCTGCCGCGGCACACAGCGGGTGACGCACACGACAGTGTCAGTTTGTCCTAAAACCGGCTCAAAACCACTGTTTTGGCCGCAACTTTGTGCACAGGCATCCAAACTCAACACCGTCCGAACCTAGAGATGCAAAATGTTGAGCCGGAGGCTACGATTGGTCACATGCACAAGTCTGGCATCAATCGGTGGACAGACAATGCAAAACATGCAAATCGGGCTCTAGAGCCAGTCCAACGAGAAAAATCTAGCGTCTGCAGAAAAATTGCAGAGCACCCCAGCAAGCACCCAGAACATCGCGGCAGTCGGCTGGCACCTCCTGGTGGATGGATCCACCAACCGTCATTGCTCTGGCGGCACTTGGGCCTGCATCACGGATCTGCACGAGCAGTGAAACGGCCGAGTGGTCACAGTATGTTGTACGAATGGACGGAAACAACTCACATCATAACACTCTGCTCTTTGTCACTCTTTAATACTTGTGCGTTTTCTCATCCAAAATCCATACACATCAGCGTCCATGGCTTTCTTACCCCAAACTCGTTGCGTTCTTCTCTACTTCCCTCACTCCACTTTTTGTTAGGCGTCTCTACCCTTACAAGTTTGCCCATGACCTCCATCAGGGGAGTGCCAGCGAGCTCTCGCTCGCCGGCCAATGGGTGAACTCGTTTAGCGAGTTCCACCCCGTAGGACTTTCCCTCACTCCCCTCCACGTTTTTGACATGTTTTCCTTGCACACTCATCTGTTTTGGACAAGGTCAGTTGCATTCTGACCACAGTGAAGTACTCCACATAGTAGTGTAAGGGAAGAGGGGTTCCTATTTCTTCACGCCCACATACTCATGTACACCAGGAGCTGCCAGCACGCCAAGTTCCTGTTTTGGTTCCAATCAGTGCACGGGATTTGTTGTTGTGGGTGTCGTACACGGCTTACGGTGACCCCTCCGCTCATGCCCATGTCTCAGATCCCTGAGACTAGCAACGTTGTCCAGAAGACCGGCTGCCAGCGGCAACGGGTGCCCAGAAGACTCTCATATTTTTTAGATTCATTCTGTGGGACAGCATCAGGACATAGACCTCGTCGACGCAGCCGTTCTGGTTCAAACGGCTCGTCGTTCTGGCGTGTCTGCAGGGAGTTATGGCCAAAACAGTGTTTTTGCCACTGTTTTGTCCTACTAGAAAACAACGCAGTTGTGCGCCACAGGTGTGGGTATCCACTGTGTCCATGACACTATTTAGGTTGTCCAGGCCTCTGTTGTCATTCCTCTCTCTACAATTCAACATTTGCAGCTTCTGACACTTGTGTTTGTGTCCCTAGCCAACCCCTTGCTGTTCTCACCTCCACCTGTGTGTGCTAGTGAGTTAGCTGGCCGGCTTGTACTGCCACGCCAACGACAGCAGTGCAAGGAAGTTGTCTCACATGGTATCAGAGCAGCAAGCAAGCACTCGCACAGATGCGTAGTAGAGGCGCCGCAACCGCAGCTCCAGTGAGCAACCACAGGCGTTGCCTGGAGTCGCAGCAGCAGTAGTGCCCACTACTTCGGCGGGAGGTCCTGGGAGGACCCACCATCACTCCGACCGTTTTCTTAAAAACTCCGCACAGGTTCCACGGTCGTTTCGCGACAGCAGAAGCTGGTCCGCGTAAAATCCGCGGTGCTCCGCGGTGACAAGGTCTCCGCAGCGGACATGGCATCTGTACAGCCGCAACAGAACAAGCCGACGGTGCCGCGGTGGCACGCGGCGTTTCGGAGTGCATCACCTCGCGGTGACAGCGCTGCGGCAGATCCGCGGTGTTCCGCGGATCTGCGACGTTCCACCGCGGCAGCTCGGCGGCGGTTCCAGAACGGGCCGGCGGTGACCCACACAGCTTCGCGGTAGCACGTCCGTGGTAGTTCCGCGGCTGATCCACTGTCGTCAGACGCAGCCGCTTCGCGGTGGTTGCGGAATGCTATGACAGTTGTGCCCCGGCAGTTCGTGGCACCCCGCCGTGTTCCGTATCGGCGCGACCGCGGTAGCCATTCCACAACGGTGTTTCCGCGGCAGTGATCCGTTTAAGTGTTCCGTGACGAATTTGTTCCGCCGTAGTGTTCCGCGACAGCCTTTGGTGGTGGTGCTCCGTGGCAGCGCTTCGCGGTGGTGTTCCACGGCGGTGATCCGCGGCAGCGTTCCGCGGCGGTGTTTCACAATACAAAAAAAGAAGGGGAGGAGAGCAACCGGTCGTCATGCTGAAGCAAACCCCCACCAGCGCCACCACCGACGCAGCTGCTAAGGGCAGCTCCGTCAGCGGCCAACCCCGGGCCCCGCCATCGTCACCTAAGGGGCAGCTGTAGCAGCAGCAGCATCAACAGCAGCAGCAACAGCAGTAGCAACGGCAGCAACAGTAGCAACAGCAGCAACAACAGCCGCTTCAGCAGCAGTAGTAGCGGCCGCCGAGCCCAAAGACATTGGCGTGCCAGATGCGCGCGCTGGCTGACCTGCGGGCAGATAGCCACAATGCTTTGACGAGGCAGGTCGAGGAGCTGCAGGACCTGATCAAGGGCTTACTGCCTCAGCAGCACTAGTCCCAGCAGCAGCAGCAGCATCCCTCCGCTGACCCAAGCCAGGACCGCCTCGCCCACGGCGGTAATGCTGATGAGGTCGCTGAGAACCTCATCGACTTTGGCGAGGAGGGCGAGGAAGAGCTACTGCGAGCGTGCCTCATCCGCCTGGAGGCGCGCCACCGAGTGCGTGAGGCCAATACCGCCCTCCACGGCACGAGTTCCAGCATCAACGCTGGCCCGAGCTCATCTCGCCGCCCTCTGAGCTTTGAGGAGCTGGCTTTACGGGCCCGCCTCGGTAAGGGGGTGGCCTCCTCTATGTCCGGCCTCGCAGTGGCTGCAGCCGTCGCTCTGTCGACAGTCAAGCCACCCAAGTGGTTTGAGTCGGACCCACCCGTCTTCCGGACTGGGAAAGACTTCAAGTCTTGGGAACCATGCTTCTGCATGTGGGCCATGAGCGAGGGAGTCCTCACCTACTACCTCACTCCATACCAGGAACCTCACCCCCCCTTGACACAGATGGCGGTCCGTGCGCTTCCGGCCTGATAAAGGCGGCCTTGGACTTCACCAAGGACTTCAGTCAGTTCCTTGGCGATTCTCTGACAGGCTGGGGAGCTGACCCTTGTGCGTCATGGGCACTGGCTGTCACTCTTTTTTAGGGCACCACCTTGGCTCTGGCGTCCCAGCGCCTCGTTGACTTCAACTCCCTCTGCCAGACTGCTCAGGAGTCTACAACTGACTACTGGCGCCGGGCGATCCAGCTGCACGAAGAGCTGGGAGACGATGCCCCCGTACAGTACTCCACCCTCCAAATCACCCTCTACTACATCCACCCCGACTACATGCGCGTCTTCAACAACTTCGACCAGACTCTACTTCGCGACATGGCGAGCGACGGTACCCTGCTGCGCTGGGCCACCCTCCACTTCCTGGAGGTCGCCGGCATGGACGTCGCAATCCGCGCTCGTCGTAGCACAATTTCAGCTACAGTTGCCGTCGCATCCTCCCTACCGTCTACAGCAACAGCGGCTCCAGCTCAGGGGACGAAGGGCCGCAAATCTTCAGGTAGTGGTTCCAGTGGCGGGACCAGCAGCGGCACAAGCACCAGCAGTGTCAGCCACAGTAGCAGCAGCAGCGATGGCAGTAGTGGCTCCGGCAGCACGACGGGCCGCCGGCTTGTATGCTTCAACTGTGGGGGTTATCATCGCTATCCCGACCGCACTCGCCTGACTGGCCGCCCATTGGACTGGACCAAGGTCACCCGTGGGCTGCAGCAGGCGCACGAGGTGCGCATGCGCCAGACATCCGGTGCGACCGCCCGCTCGGCCGCCACTACCGCAGCCGTCCCAAAGACATCCACCGCCACAGCAGGCTCCTCCACGGATCCTCGCGACTAGGTGCTTGCCAAACGCGACAAGACGATCACCGAGCTACACTAGCTTCTCTCCCTGCGCTCATCTCAGGGAGGTGCAAGTGAGTTGACTGAGTCGAGGGGTAATACTGCTTGTGGACTGTCTGAGTCGTCGCGTGATGATGCCTGTGGTCCCCATGCCCAGCCGTGGACACGTGACGGACCTCATGATGTGCCTTGGCTGCATGATTCTCATGCGCGCTCCACCGGTCGCTTTGTCGTGTCCCCCGCGGAGCGTCCTGCTGCCGCGCCTTGTTCTGTCGCCGAATGCCACGTTGCCCATTGTACGCGTGTCACCGACGCCACCTGGGTCGTTGACTATGGTGCCACCCATCACATGACGTGTCAATGCGACGCCTTTGTTGTCTTGCATCCTATTGGAATTGTTCGCTCTGTTAGCACTGTAGCTGGCCATGAGGTCCCTGTCCAGGGTGTTGGGGTTGTGTAGTTCACCAGGCCCGCTGGTCCCGTATACATCTCCAATGTCCTCTTTGTCCCTGCTCTTGAGCTCAGCCTACTGTCTGTCTGTGCTTGCACTAAGATGGGCCTAGGTGTCACGCACATAGCTGCCCATGCTCGCATCTTTGTGCGCGACACCGAGGAGACCGTCCATTGTGGGATGGTCGTTGATGATCTGTATCACATCTCTGAGTCCTCTGCGAGTACACCCCCTTTGCCTTCGTCTCCCAGTGCTCGTGTTTTTGTTGCTGGTGCTCTATCCCCTGAGCACCACCGTCTCCTGCATTGCTGCCTCTATCATGTGCACCTGGGGGCGGTCGATAGGCTGATCCGTACTCAACTTGCTTTTGGTCTTGATGTGGCGTCCTTCGAGGCGCCGCCCAAGACCGACTGCCTGGCCTGTGCCGAAGGCAAAATTCACCGGTCCACCTATCCTACGTTTGTCTGCAGGGCTCGTCGGCTCCTTGAGCTTGTCCACTCCGACCTCATGGGTCCGCTCCCTGTCGAGTTTCAGGAGGACCGCGGTCGCTACGTCCTAACGTTGACTGATGACTTCACGCGTATGCGCTAGGTCTACAGTCTGCGTCAGAAGAGCAATACCGCCATTGCGGTCCGCATTTGGCTGGTCATGGCCGAGCGCCAGTCTCCCCATCGCCTTCAAACCTTTCGCTCGGACCGCGGCGGCGAGTACCTCGGTGATATGGCCCGCTCCTTCACCGAGCTTGGTGTCTTCCACAACCTCTCCGCTCCCGCCACCCCCTAGCAGAACGGAGTCTTAGAGCGTTGGAACCGCACCATGGAGGATGCGGTCCGTGCCATGCGCGCCGACAGCGCTATGCCTGAGGCCTTTGCCTTCGAGGGCATGGCGTACATGACCTGGGTCTGGAACAGCATTCCCCACGGCCCCCTCCCAGGTCACCGCACACCCTTTGAGCTGTGGTACGGGCGTCGCGCGGATCTGCGCCTACCCCGTGTCTGGGGCTCCCTTGCTTGCGTCTGGCTCACACCGAAGTAGCAAGGGAGCAAGCTCTCTCCGCGGGGCCGCATCTGCGCCTTCGTCGGTGTCGCCCCGACGTCGAAGGCCTGGCGGTTCTCGGACCCTGAGCGACGCCGCGGCACCCCCAGCCCCGCCTCATCTGCGGCTCGCTCCTCTGCCCCTGACTCTCCGCTCTCGCCCGTGTCCAAGTCAGCATCCGAGACTACCTCCGGGTCTGAGGCTCTGCCTGATCCTGCGCCTGCTTCCGCGTCTGAGGCTCAGCCTGATCCTGCGTTTGCGTCCGCGTCTGGCTCTGAGCCGTCCCTACCTCCGGCCGCGGATGTACCTGCGTCTGCCGTGGGCCCGTTCCCGGCTGTTGAGGCCTCGCCAGCCTCGAATGGCGCACCTGCCATGCAGTCCACACCGGCATGTGAGTTAGCAACCCCCACTACTCCTACCCCGTCGGACCCCTACACACGGGCACCCGGCGGACGTATCCGCCCTCGTCCCACGCGCAGCGTTGTCAGCGGTGACCCGGGCACAAAGGCCCTCGGCCTAAGTGCTCGGGGCTTTGCTCAGGTTCACCCTGGCTGTGCCACTGGTATGGCACTACTTGCTCATGAGCGCGGTCTTGCTCGTGATGACGCTGAGTCAATGGTGACGGTCCACCTTCCCTCTGCGGCGTATGCCCTGGCTACACGCAGTACACCAGTGCTGTCTTCCGATCCCACCAGTCTGCCTGAGGCCTTGTCAGCCCCCGACGCTGAGCTGTGGCGCACTGCCTGCCAGGCCGAGCTCGATGCCATCCGAGAGCACGGGCATCTTTGAGCTAGTAGACTTGCCAAAGAACCGCAAGGCCGTCGAGGCCAAGTGGGTTCTACATAAGAAGCTCAAGCCAGACGGCACTGTGCAGCGCTACAAAGCACGCCTGACAGCAAAAGGCTTCTCTCAGGTCCCCGGCGTGGACTACACCGAAACCTTTGCCCCTGTTGGGCGGATGACGACCACGCTCACTCTGCTCAGCCAGGTGGCACATCACGACTGGGAACTCCATCAGATGGATGTGAACAACGCGTTCCTCAAGTGGGACCTTGAGGAGGAGATCTACATGGTCCACCCAGCTTTGAGGATGGCACCGGTCTCGTGTACCGTCTGCGGAAGGCCTTGTACGGCCTGAAACAGTCACCTCACTGCTGGAATGAGGCGAACACCAGCACGCTGAGACACGCTGGGTACTTTCAGAGTGATGCTGACCCATCCCTGTTCCTCTCACAATCCTCAACATCGCTCGCTGAAATCCTCGTCTACATGGACAATCTTCTGATCGCTTCATCGGACCTGGAAGCAGTAAACGCTGCCAAGGCCATTCTCTCCTCGGCCTACAAGATGAAAGATCTTGGTGAGGCCTCTGTCTTTTTGGGGATGGAGTTTGTGCGCGACCGAGTTCGGCGCACACTCCGTGTTCATCAAGGACGCTACGCAGAGACTGTGGGGGAGCACTTTGCCGACCTCCTCGCTGTCGTCCGCACGGCCTCCATGCCCATGACCCCTGAGGGGCAGGCCGCCCTAAAGGTGGATGACCCAGCTCACCTGGGGGAGCCAGTCGCTGTGACCCTATACTTGCGAGTCATCGGCTCGCTCATGTACTTGGCCACCACGACACGGCCCGACATTGCCTCCACTGTCAACCTGTTCGCCCAGATCTTGCAGGCTCCACGCGGCGAACACTAGAGGCCACAATCCGGTGTGTGCGATACATCCTGTCCACCGCACGCTTCGGCCTGTGCTTTCGCGAGCAGGTGTCCGTTGTGCTCGATGGGTACAGAGACAGTGACTAGGCGTGGAGTCGAGATGGCAAGAGCAGCACCAGCTACATCTTTCTCATTGGAGGCACTGCAGTGTCCTGGCGAAGTGGGTAGTAGGGCTGCATCGCACTTAGCACTGCTGAGGTAGAGTATGTTGCTCTAGGCGCCAGTGCAGCAAAGTGTGTCTTGCTCGTCCGTCTGTTGTGTGAACAGCGTCAGTCCGTCCCCCCCGTCGTCCTCCAGTGTGACAACATGAGCGCGGAGGCCATCGCCAAGAACTCAGGTGTATTCCATCCACGCACAAATCACATCAATGTTGAGCACCACTTTGTGAGTGATCTAGTCGATCGTGGTGAGATCCAAGTCATCCACGTGGGCACTGACAGGTAGTGTGCGGATTTTCTAACCAAGGCTCTGGGTCGTTCGAAGTTTCAGGCGGCCACTCGATCCGTGGGACTCTGCCCCATTCCTGTTGCAGGTTGATTCCTCATGTGCCATCCTGCGTGTGCTGTGCTTGCTGCCTGCAGCGGCTGTGCGTTTCCTGCTCTGTACAGCGTTAGTGTCTGCATGTGCATGGACGTGTTTCGCCCTCCGGTCATGGGGGAGTGTTGTGTGTGTCGTACACAGCTTACGGTGACCCCTCCGTTCATGTCCATTCACGTGCAGATCCCTGAGACTGGCGACGGTGGCAGACAACCGGCTGCCTGCGGCAACGGGTGCCCAGAAGACTCTCATATTTTTTAGATTCGTGCTGTGGGACAGCACATAGACGTGCAGCCTATCAAGACGTAGATCTCGTCGACGCGGCCGTTCTGGTTCAAACGGCTTGTCGTTCTGACGTGTCTGCATGGAGTTATGGCCGAAACTGTGTTTTTGCCACTGTTTTGTCCTACTAGAAAATAGCGTCGTTGTGCGCCGCAGGAGTGTGCATCCAGTAGGTCCATGACACTATTTAGGTTGTCCAGGCCTCAGTTGTCATTCCTCTCTGCACAATTCAACATTTGCAGCTTTGGACACTTGTGTTGTTGTCCCTAGCCAACCCCTTGCTGTTCTCACCTCCACCTGTGTGTGCTAGTGAGTTTGCTGGCCGGCTTGTACTGCCACGCCAGCGACGGCAGTGACAAGAAGCTGTCTCACAGGATTATCCTAGGAGGAAGCACAAATCTTCATGCAACCAATGTCTACTGACAGCTCGCTGGGGTGTGATATCACCTTGTGCGTGAGTTCCTAGGCCCAATGTGCGACATTGAGCTGAGCTCCAGGCAAGTTTGCAGCTCCCCTGGCCGTGGGCCGAGCTTATCACCAGTCGCCGGCCATGAATGCAAGACGTCTCTACAAGCGGAAAAGCCCCAGCGGTCCAGTCCATGCCGTCATGTCCTGCGCGAGTGATCTTCCTATCCTCGTCCACCCTCTTGATCCTTCACAGCCCTCACCACCACGTACAGTGTCCATATCTCGAGTGGCTAGTGACAGATTCGTCATTTCTCCTCTCCACCTTGGCATTCGCCATGTGCCATGCATGATCCCAACACGCATTGACACCAACACACAACCTTACGGCCTCCAACATAGCCATTTTGAGAACATTGCTGCTAGAGCTCATCTCCGGAGCATTTTCTCTCAATAACCAAAAGACGTAAAGCTTCAGGGCCATTTCATCCGACATTAAACTCTAGCACATGAGCTGCAGCTTTCCACTGGTCCCTCTCACCCAACACAGTATCCCTCAGCATCGCCATCACGTGCCCAACGTCTCTCCTCAGGTTCAACACAAAGTAAGGGTCATTCCCGTTCAGCCTCCCTTCCGCCCGGTCCCTTGACATCCTCCCTCCCTCGTCCTTCTGCTGCTGCTGCTGCTCCTCGTCAAAGGGGTCGTGGAACTCGGGCACGGCCACGTAGTAGGGCAGGCCGAGGCTGGCGGCGGCGACCTGGTGGCGGATGCTGGCGCTGGCGCCATCGTCGGCGCGCCACGGCTGCATCCACTCGAGCACCGGCGTGCCCTCCCGGCACGCCACAACGTGCGCCAGCAGCTCCGACGGCGGCGCCACGACGGC
>SZWC01005179.1:139483-149619 GCA_023375785.1 Penium margaritaceum
CGCGCGCAGCACGGTGCGCCACAGGCGCGCCGGCGCGCGGCGGTTGGCGTTCCAGCACAGCGTGTCCCCCGGGCACCAGCTCTCGCAGCGCTCCGCGGCATTGGCCGCGACGGCGTCGAGCAGCGCGCCGGTGGGCAGGCACGAGGGCAGGTAGCGCTGCCCCAGCACGCCCGCGCCCCCGTGGAAGTTGCGGCACTCGCGGCGGTGCTCCTGACACCGCGCGAGGTGCTGCCGCACCGCGGCATGGTCCAGGTCCACCGCGCGGGCCCATGCCAGCGTCCCGTTGCCCTGCAGGAGGGCACGGGGGAGGGGGAGGAGCACGCCGCCTGCGCCTACATGGCTAGAAGAGGGGTCGGAGGAGGCAGCGCCTGCAGCACCAGCAGCAGCAGCCGCCGCCCCAGCCACTTCTTCCTGGGGCGAACCCGTGGACGACAAGGGCACGCGCGGGTCTGACCATGAGGGCAGGTCGAGGGGTGCCACGCTGATCTGCTCCTCCACTGTGATGGTCACGCTGGACGTCACAAGCACGACGAGGGGGTTTCCCTCACCCGATGCTTCGCCATCTGCACCCTCTCCTGCCACATCCCCCTCCACCCCAGCCCCTCGAGCCCTCCTCCTGCGGGCACCAGTGAGGGCCGCAGAATGAGGCGGATGCTGCCGCTGCCTCTGCCGCTGCTGGCGCTGCTGTTGCTGCTGCTGCTGCTGCTGCTGCTGTTGCTGCTGCTGCTGCTCCTGGAGTAGTTTTCTCCTCCCACTCTGTCCCTGCTCGGTAGCTTGGCGCAGATCTCCGCCATGGTCCTCTTCATCCTCATCTGCACCTTGGTCATCGTCAGCTTGTCCCTGCTCCTGCTGGCCCTGCTGCCGCTGCCCCTGCAGCTGCCGCACCCACTTGCGAGCGGCAGCGAGGGAGTCGAGCAAGTGGCCGCGGCCAGGGAACCAGCGGCCTATGTGGAGCCTCTCCACTATCTCGGGATCCGGCCATGCGCCACTGCCCTCACCACCTGCCTCCTCATGGCTCTCCCCACCTCCCTCGTTTTCTGAACCATTGGAAGCCTCCTGTGCTCTCCCAACCGCAGCGCTACCTCGCCCTCCACTTCCTCCTCCTCCTCCTCTGAAACTACTCCGTGCACCCTCACTCTCCTCCTCCCACCCGCCTTCTCTTCCTTCGGCGGCGGCTGCTGCTGCCGCGAGCGCTGCCTCCCTGTCCTCCACGCTGTCTGTTGTTGATGCCACCGGTGTCTGCGTCCCGTTGGCAGAAGCGGCTGCAACCTGCCGCGCCTCACACGCCGACGCATCCCATGCCACTCTCGCAGCGTGCCAGTCCGTACCTCTGCCCTCCCGTCCACGTCCACCACCGCCCGCACCCGGCCTTCCAGCACTACTGCTTCCTACGCTGCCACTGCTGCCACTGCTGCTGCCGCCTGGGCCCCTGTCACTGCCACGGTCAGCATTGCTGTGGCCGCTGTGGCTGGGGCTGCCACACCATAGTGTGAGCAGCAGCTGCGTGAGCGCGCGCAGCGCGGGCGGGTCGTAGTGTGTGCCTGCCCACTCGTCTGCAAGATCGGGACGGGGCAGCGTCACACTCTGCATGTCAACCCACGCGACGCCCATGCGGTGCAGAACCTGCAGTGTCACCACGCCACATGAACATGGGTGTGTGTGTGTGTGTGTGTGTGTGTGTGTGTGTGTGTGTGTGTGTGTGTGTGTGTGTGTGTGTTTGTGTGCGCGCGCGCGCGCACGCGGGCGCGGGCGTGCAGGCACGCAGGCGCGCAAGCACGCTCAAACCCAGGCACGCGGGCGCACAGGCGTGCCGGCGTGCGGGCGCGCCGGCGCGTGGGCTTGCGGGCATGCGGGCGCGTGGGCGTGCGGGCGCTCAGGCGTGCGGGCGTGCGGGCGCGCGGGCGTGCCGGCGTGCCAGCGTGCGGGCGTGCAGGTGTGCGGGCGTGCTGGCGTGCGGGCGCGCGGGCATGCGGGCGGGCAGGCTAGCGGGCGGGCAGGCGGGCGGGCCTGCGTGCGGGCGGGCGGGCGGGCGGGCCGCGCTGCGCCGCGCCGCGCCACGTCACGCCACGCCACGCCACGCCACGCCACGCCATGCCACGCCACGCCACGCCGCGCCGTGCCGCGCCGTGCCCCACCACACCACATTGCACTACATAGCTCGCACTGAGTACGAGTCATGTGAGCCATGTGAGCCATGTGAGAGACGATACTCGACTGCAAGATGTCAGGCGCATGTGTACTTCCATTGCACAACTGCACATGCTTGCCTTGTCAATGGCAAACATGGGCGCCCACGATGGCCGTCTTTGGCAGCCCTTCATCCCTCCCAGCAAGACAACAAACAACCACACACTGTGGCAAGCGTTGGCATTTGCTGTGGGTGTCACAAATCTGGCGGTCGTTTGGGTCGTGGATTGCCACGGCTGGCCTCTTGTCCAGCCACCGCAGCCCGTCGAGTGCCGACAACGACTGTGTGAAACAGCATGAGCAACTCGGAACGACTTCAAAGGGCGAAGCTTCACTACACAACGAGAGACACAGTCATCACGTGAAGATGGAAGTACGAAGATAAAAGACAACTGCAAGGGCAACAGCGGGAGCAACATAGACAGACGACGACGACGACCACGACAACGACCATGGCGGCAACAAGAGAGGCCTGAATCATGAGAGGTGCAATGGTAGAACGACAGAGTTTGACCTTACCTCACCTTGAACGCGGCCTCGTCGAAGTCGCGCCGCAGCCACCCTCCCCTTGCTGCTCCGCCTACACGGCTCACACTCTCAGACCTCCCAACAAGCTGCCCCTCGAGTCCCAGACTCAGCAGCCCCCGCCTCGACCCTCCACCGCTGGCTTCACCGTCGGAACCACAAGCACCTCCAGCACCATCCCCGCCACAACCGCTGCCATCCCCATCGCCATCACCGCCGCCGCCGCCTCCAGCAGCGCCAGCGCTGTCCTCCTCACGTGCAACTGCATCCACCAGCCCATTGCCAAGCGTTTGTGATTCGCTGGGCTCCTCATGACCCACGGCCCGCCGGCCTTCCCCCAATCGCCCTCCACCCTCGTTCCACGGCCCCTCCCTCCTGTGCACCGCCCACCCACCGACCCACACGACGTCGGAGTCGTGCCGCACCAACCCCAGCGCCCGCGTGGCAGCAGCGGCCACCGCAGCGGCGTAGCGTGCTGGCGTCTTAAACACGGCAGGGTCAGCAAGACCCGGCCCCATGACCAGCCGGTCGAACACGACGCCTCGCGACAGAAGCAGCCGCCCCTCCTCCTCGCCGCCAACTCTGCTCCTGCTGCTGCTGCTGCCGCCGTCGTCATCGCTGCCTCCGGTGCTGCTGCTCAAACTAGCTCCCGTGTTGCCGTCACTGCTGCTGTTGCTGCTGCTGCTTCTGCTGCTGAAGCTCCCAAGCCTTCGTTTCGCCGGCGGCTGCATCCACCAGGAGAGGGGAGGCCTGCCGATGCTCTGCTGGCCAAAGAACCAAGCTGTCACACCCGCAGCACCAGCAGCTCTTGCTGCCGCCGCTGCCGCCGCTGCTGCCTCCGAGGCGGAAGAGGAGCTATTTCCTGTCGACTGCGCCCCACGGTTGCCGCCTTGGCACGGTGGCAAGACAGTGGCGCGGCCCACCATCGCGCGCCACCCGGAGCCCTGCAGCTCCACGCGGCCCCTGCTGCTGCGCCCCACCCGCAGCCCCACCGTGCGCAGCCGCACGCGCCGCCTCTGCCACCGCCACTGCTGCCGCTCCGCCCACGGCAGCGACGCCAACGTCTCCTCCTCCTCGCCTCCCATGCCGCCCTCTTTCCTGCCCGTGCCGCCTCCGCTGCTGCTGCCACCATTCACTTCGCCCCCCGTGTCCTCGCCGTCCCCAACCGCCCCTGAAGTGCCCTCCCCGCCTCCACCCCCTTCCTCCGGTCCTGTNACGCCGATGTTGCGGCCCCATGCCAGCTCGTACTCCCTCTCCCACCAGTCCACACCGGCATCCCCAGCATGCTCATCGCCCTCTTCATCCTTGTCACCCTCTCCCCCACTCTGCCCTCCCCCGCCCCCACCACCCGCCGCACCACAGATCTCCAACGCTCCGCCCCCCACCCTGCTGCCCTCTGTTGACCCGCTGCCGCTGCTGGTCCCGTTGCTGCCATCGTTGCTGCGGCCGATATGCCCACCACCGTCCCCGGCAGCAACACCCCCCGCCTTTGCGTTACTGCCGCCTCTGCAGGCACCGCCGGGCGTCCGGGTGCATGCGCCTCGACATCCGGCTCCACCCCGCGATTTCACGCCGGCCAGCAGCCCAACAACGTATGCGAGCCACGAGCGCAGCCGCACGTCGCCCACCACCGCGAGCGTGCGGCCGCCAAGGCACGCACCGAGGTCCGGGACGGACGGGGTTGGCAGCGAGCATGCAGCCGGAGAGAAACATCCCATGCTCATGTCTCGGTGCTGCCGCCGCCGCCACTGACGCCGCCACTGCTGCTGCTGCTGCTGCTGCTCCTCCTGGTGCCCCCATTCCTCCTCCTCCTCCTCCTCCTCCTCCTCTTCCTCCTGACCTCCGGGACCGGCGGCTCTGCAGCTGTGCCAGAAGCCATACCGGGCGCGACCTCGCCCCACTGCAGCAGCCGTGCATGCAGGAAGGGGCATGGACGCTGCGCCGGTCGACGAGGACTGGGAGGGACGGGAGGAAGAGGAGGTGGACGAGGATATCTGGGGGAGCGAGGATGCTGATGTCCCGAATGAAGGCGTCCCTTCATGGCCACGACGATGATGATGATGATGCGGATGCAGATGTTGGCCCTCTATTCTAACTTGCCATACCGCGACGGGAGTGTACGGAGAAAAAGATAGAGACAGGGCTGAGATCAGGGACGGGGAGGCAGCGAAGGGAGAGGAGACGGAAGACGATGTGGAGAAGTTGGAGGAGAGGGGGAAGCTGGCGGCCGTATCAGGGTCGAGGAAGATCTCGAGGGAGGCAGTGCCGCGCGCAAAGGGCGGAGGGATGTAGCAGAAGACGTGACGGCCTGAGCCATGCAGAGCGTGGCGTGCAGACAGAACCCACGGCAGGGTGGACGGACCCGCGGCAGAAGGCGGCGACGGCCCCTGCCCTGTTTCTTCCCGGGGTGGTCCAGAGGAGAGCGCCGACAAGGACGGGGACGAGGACATTGGCGACGGGGATGGAGACGAGGCCGAGAGCTCGGACGAAGACGAGGACAGAGAAGGTGAGCTTGTGATAGACTGGGGTGCGGATGACCCCGGCACTCCTCCGTCCTCTAGCACGCCTCCGTCCGCTCGTGCCCCTCTGTCTGTCCGTGCCCCTCCGTCCGTTCGTGTCCCTCCGTCCGTTTGTGCCCCTCCGTCCGCTCGTGCCCCTCCGTCCGCTCGAACCCCTCCGTCTTCTTGCATCAAGCTGGACGCGGAGGCACGAGAAGCGTTGAGGTTGACGTCGCCGCCGCCAGCTTCGCCGCCGTTAGCACCAGCAGCACTGTTAGCACCAGCGGCGCCGTTAGCACCAGCAGCGTCGTCAGCACCAGCGGCGCTGCCACCACCGTCACTACCAGGACCCTTGGCCACATTCGACGATCTCGCCTCAACAGCCTGGTCCTCACTTTTGCCTTCAGCTGCACTGCCACGGCCGCCCCCGCCGTCTGTCCTCCCGACCACATCTGCAGACAGGAGCCTCCTCCTCACACTCCTGCTCCTCCTCCTCCTCCTCCCGCCTTCACCGACACCAGCAACCCCTCCCGCACTCTCTTTGCCACCACCTTCTGCACTCACGCCGCCGCCATCCTCCTCGCCCTCCCCCTCCTTCTTCCTTAGATTACCAATCCTCGCCCCTGCACGTTGACGCCCCCCCTCTTCCTCTCCCTCCACGCCATCCTCGTCCCCTTCCCCTCGGCCCCTCCCGAACCCCCCATCCCCTCGGACCACCACCCTCCAGCCCGTGCAGCGCCGCCCTGCCTGCATGCAGCCGCGGTCGAGCACCGCGCCTCCCTCCCCCACGGGCACCATGGAGAAGCACGCCATCTCGCCCGCCACTGCCTCCCGCATGCCCGCCCCAAACACCGCCACCTGCTCTAGTTGCTTCTGCTGCTGCTGCTGCTGCTGCTGCTGCTGCTGCTGCTGCTGCTGCTGCTGCTGCTGCTGCTGCTGCTGCTGCTGTGGCACTTCATCGCTCTCTCCCTCCTCATCGTCGACCTGCGGTCTCTGCGCCCGCTTCGGCTCCTCCCGCATGAGCTGCTGCTGCCGCACCAAACCCACGCTCGTGCCATGAGCCTTCTGCAGCCCACGAGCCGACTCAGCCGCCAACCGTGCAGAACCAGCCAGCGCCGCGGCCGGTGGAGGGGCCAAAACAAGCGCCAGAAGCAGCACCATCAGCAACAGCAGCGGCTGCGGCCGTTGCATGAGCAGCGGTGGTGTTGATGATGGTGGTGGCGGCGGCGGCAACGGCGGCAGCGGCAGGGCGGCATTCGCGCTGTGGGTCTGCAGCCCACCCCTTCCGCGAGGCCCACGTGGCGCACAAATAGTCCCATGAACACCATGAGCCGCGCCGCCTCTCCCACCACTACCGACGCCCATGCCACCGCCGCCACCTCCACTGGTGCCACCGCCGGCTTTGAAGCAGCCGCCGCCGCAGTCCCTGTCGCCGTAGCCGAAGCTGCAGCCGCAGGGGCCGCCGCCGCCGCAATCGCCGCTGCTGCCGACACAGCCACAGCTGTTGCCACCGCCACCACATCCGCTGGGCCAACCGAGCAGGCGGGCCATTTCCCGCAGACTGCGCTGCGTCGCCAGGGGCGGAAGCAACAGCAGCGAATCATCCCTGCAGCACAGCGACCTGACGGAGGACAACAGCAAAGGCGACAACGACGACGACAGCGACCCCCGCAGCCTGCTGCCTGTGGCCTCCATTGCCCCCATCAGATTGGTCGCTTTCCTGACCTTCATAGCCTTCGTCGCGGCAGGGTTCTCAAACGAAAGCAGCACCACCAACCGCGCCAGTAGCACATCCTCAGCCCAGCATACCCACCAGCCTCACGTACCAGGAGGGCCCCGCCTTCGCCCACACTCCCCCGCCCTTCCCCTCCCTCCCCCACCCTCCCCTTCTCTCCCCCGTCCCCTTCCGTCTCCTCCTCCTCGTCACTGTCGTCCAGCGCCGCACCGACGGTCCCTCCCCGGACCACCACCCTGGCAGCCTGGCTCGCCCCCTCCGACCTCCTCCGGCCGACCAGCTTGCGCGCCGAGGCCCCCGGCACCTGGACGCTCCTTTGCGGCCAGTCTCTCCCCGGCGTCTCCGACGGGCCACCGCTGGCTCATGCTCACGCGTGCCCGCCACCGGCCTGCTTCCCCTGCCGTAGAACTCGGATTCGTGATCAGGATGAGACCGTGTGGCGTGACGTTGCGACTGATGCGTGGTGTGACGTGGCGTGACGTAGTCTGACGTGAGGTGGCATGACTCGAGAGATCAGTGCCGAGATCCACAATCGCTGAACTCACTATGCAACGATTTTTCGCGTGTGCCACGTCGGCCTTGCGAGCTGACATGGACGCAAGCGAGGTGGCGAGAAAGCTGGCGAACCCGCCTAAGGGCTTCTTTGGCGCGGCACGACCTCACAAAACTGTCCTCTAACCTAGGGCCTGAACCGATGCACTGATTTTGATTTTGATTCTATGGTATGGAGGCGGAGGCAGCACGCGACATCTTCTGCGAGAGCTCGCATTTGTTACCGAATCCGCCAAAAAAGGTAGCGAAACCGAATGAGGAATCATAGGACTCCCGCTGATTGTTTCCGACTCTACTCGTATGTTGGTCTACGTGGCAGGCTTCCCAACGTGTGGGAAACGTCCTAACTGCGGAATCGGCAAAAATCAGTCGGAAAAGCCGTCATCTAGACGTTTACCTCAAACGTTTGTGTAATCCGTGTTTGACCGAATCGGAACCTGCATTGACGTGCGAGATTGAGTTTCCCGTCCACTTTGAACGTGAAAATTAAAGAAGGATTTTCGGAAGCTTCGCCGTGCGGGAGCGGCGTCGCATTGCTAACAAGCGACGATACGTGCATGCAAGTGGACACGGACGAACACGGCTGTGGCCGTTCTTCCGTAGAATCAGGGCGGATGACCACCTAACTCGGAGATTGAGCGGCGCGATACTGACGGATTCCTAGTCGTTGTCCCGTTGATTCGAACCGTTTCCCTCGTACACGTAGAATCAACCAAAAATCAAAGATCGAGAGGGAAATTGATGAACCCTAGAATCAAAATCAATGATTATTGCATCGGTTCAGGGCCCTACGCGACCTCGACGTCGGTCGCGTGTCTGGCAATCTGCACGACCTCGGTCGATCGTCCGAACAATGGCCGGGGTCACAGGCCATCACTGATGGGCATGAAAATTCGACGACGAAAACCGGCTAATGGCCGGCTGTTCCGGCGCGAAGTTTCATGACGCTAACCGCCCTCGTAGTTGGCTCTAAAGATTTGACATGTTCGCGCTAACTTCGTCACCGCCACAACTGGTCGTGAAATCGTCTTTGACCGATAGCGTATGACTGTGATGGTGATAGATCGACAGCTCTACCTGGCTGTCAGCGCACGTGACTGCCCATCAACGCCCATCAACCCTTTCGGCTGATGGGCGCTGATGGGCTGTCGTCGTCATCGCGCGAAACTGGAAAATTTTAATGAAATAACCCGCCCTCGGATCAGATAACACCTGCCTGTTTCGCACTACTGCGAAACTCGCATAATCCGTTGACCCATTTTAAAATAAAAATTAAACTAGTGGCGGGAAAGATGCGATTTTTTACCCATCAGCGATGGCTGATGGCCTGTGATCGTGATGGCCAGTGAATCGTTCCAGATAGTTCGTCCGATTTAATTTTGTCGTTCCCGCGCTTTTTTTTAAACCCCATCTGATGGCCTGTGACCCCGGCCGATGTCTAGCGGATGATCAACCGAGGTCAAGTTGTTCGCGAGACACGCCGCCGAAGTCGAGGTCGTGTAGCTCGGAGGACAGGGCCCGCGAATCGTGCCACGCCAAACCAGCCCTAATTCTGTGACGACGTTCAACATTTTGGCGGTCGATGAAGCGAATTTTCAGTTTAGCGGAAGCGCGAAATAGCCAGGATATCAATGATCTCGAAGGGCGGACCCTCCCCTATCCACGAGCGAGAATTTGTATCCCCAATATCCAGCACTTTCAAATATAAGAACCAGGTATCCACCTCCCTCGCCATGTTCGATCGGCGACATGCGTCGCTGATCGAGCATCGCGGGGGAGGTGATGCTACATCCACGATCGCGAAGGGGCAGCAGACACGTCATCGCCCAACCCCCCCCCCCCACCCCCATTCCGCTTGTAACAGCGTAAGACTGCGGAATCCTCCCTTGCGAAGTCACGAATTATGCGAAGGATGTCCCTCAGAGCATCCTCCTGATCAGATCAAGTGTAACACAACGAAATTTTCAAACAGAACCTAAATTTTACAGTCAAGAATGGACTGTCGTAATCATTACATGATTGCGACAGTCCATGGACACTGTTCCGCGACCGACACTATAAGGTCGCGTCAAGTTTGACGCAAACGCGTGAAGCAAGCAGTGGAAATAAAATCCCATCGAGTATCTCGACAGGAATTACGGTCAGGAAGTTTCCACCGTTCTTTCTAAAGACATACATAAATAATTATGAATAATTATCAAACAATAACTTTATAAAGAAACAACGTAGCTTTGAAAGGGCGAGGCGAGCCATGATGACTCGGGCAAGGAAAGACCACTCCGACGAGGAGGTTGGTCATTCAGTTTTACAACGCGAACTTTTCCGAGCTCGCCGAGACCTTTCGACGCTAAGTCCCAACTTCCGCGTTACATTTGGTACCAGAGCCAGAACGACCGGTGACCTCACCGCTCGTCCTCATCCCTTCGTGCACTTCGTCACGTTGCATGGGGAGAAGTGTGCCGATCGACGAGTGACGGTCACACTTCGTAGTTGCGCTAGCGGAACGCAACCCGCCCACTACTCCACATCCACCACTCGCTCATTCTCACCCTCCCCAACCTTGGAGTTCCTACTTCGCCCCAACTACTCCACCATCCTAAAACCTCTCTCTCTCTCTCTCTCTCTCTCTCTCTCTCTCT
>SZWC01005180.1:1731-19088 GCA_023375785.1 Penium margaritaceum
TGCGTCTGTGACTGCAGCTAAGTCTCTGCTCCAAGTGGCATACAAGATGAAGGATCTTGGTCCAGCCCGTGTTTTTCTGGGAATGGAGTTGGAGCGGGACCGTGCACATTGCGTTTTGCATGTGCATCAGGCTGCATATGTACGTAGCCTGGGGGAGCGCTTCGCCCAACTCCTCATGTCCATTCCCACAGCGTCCACTCCCATGACGCCTGCTGGTCAGTCCCTCCTGAAGTCACTTGAGCTCTCAAAGCTGGGGGAGACGGTTGACGTGACCGACTACCTCCGTGTCATTGGCTCCCTGATGTACCTGGCCACGACCACACGTGCAGATGTGGCTTTTGCTGTCAAATTTCTGTCTCAGTTCTCACAGTGCCCCCGCGAGCGCCACCTCGAGGTAGCATTGCAAGTGGTGCAGTACGCCCTGTCCACCCCTCGTGTCGGACTGCACTTTCGTGCATAGCCCTCTATCGTAGTGGATGGCTTCACAGACAGTGACTGGGCGCATGATTCTGATGCTCGCAGCCGTACAGGGTACATCTTTCTGTTTGGTGGCACTGNTGTTCACTCTGTGGGTCTCATCAGTACGCATGATCCAGGTTGATTGTCAGTGCTTCCCATCTCTCGCCTCTTGTAATCACCGCTTGTGATTCCCGTATGTGTGTGTGGGTTGCGTGTCTGCGGGTCATGGGGGAGTGTTGAAGTTTGTTGGCCACTCACAACTCTATGCCCTCTTGCCTCCCACACTCTTCACACACTCATGTACAGATAAAGTGACAATGGTCCCACCTGGGGAAGTGTTTGACGCGCCCTTCTTGACTGAAGCCGTCAACACCCTCAAGCTGCTGCTGCTGCTGCTGGACCCAGAAGTGCCTTCTGGCACAAAAACGTGACCATGGCACGACTCTCCGTGATTTTCTATGACTCTCTGTGATGCGGTAGATGCTAGGGCTCGTACATTCTCACTGCCGTGCCCTGCATCATGTTATCTTTCTTTGCATGTGGTGGGGGAGCTGTATTTTCCCAAGTGTTGATCCTTAGGGGGCCACCGTGCCGGTCTTGGCCGTGTATTGGTGAGTAGCTGCCCTCGGTTTATTCCGAGCGTTCGGGCTCGACCCCCAGGTGGCGGCACTCGCTCACCCGAGCTTTGCGCTCGAGGTGGNTTGGGTGCTAACTTTGCAAACAAGTTGCCGCATCCATGGCGTGTCTCGCTCGTTGGTGCTTGCTGTATTCTCCCGCCTCACCACACATGGACTGGCTAGCTAAGCAACTTCCTAGCAACTACCTATCTGGTACATGTTCTACATAATGTTTAAGAGAAAAGCATCTCTTAGACATGTTGCCACTTGTCTGAGGGATACTCTTTTCCGACCTTTTTCTGTTGGGCTGGGGGCAAGAGATTTTCGAACGACCTCTATCGGGATGTCACCCATGTTGGCCTTTTCACATCATTATCCCCGATGGCCTCCATTGATTGGATTGCTCTCGTCAGTTATACCGTCATATTACCAGCCATGCGCATTACATTGAAAACAGTATCGCTTGCTTTGCACACTGGCCTTCACCTTCTACTGAGCTTGCAGACAATTACGTGATTGTGGCTAAGTGGTCCTGAACTGTCCAGTCAAACCCCTCAAAAACCAAACTAGGAGGCTAGAGCCCAAAACTCGGCAATATGAGGTTGTTGTTTCACGTTATCCATGGTTTCGGTTCCGTCAATTCTTCCGTGGAGGACTATTAGTCGCAACTGGTTGCTAAGTGATCACTGGGGCCCTGCTACCGCTGGGCCCCTGCGACAACGGCAAAAAAAAACAATAAAACCCACAACCCGGAGGACTATTTTAGTTGCCAGTAGGAAGCTGTATTAGTTGTCATCTTTGGGTTATCCCTAGATTGCCCATTGTTGCCCATGGTCCCATGGTCAAGTTTGACCTCGCAAGCATGCATAACATTATCATGACAAGCCGCGCTAGCCACTTTTAATAGCCTAGCTAGGCTAACAATCTAAAGAACCCATGTTGTTGGCAGGACAAGATGCCCTACTTGTGTGTACAAGTAGAGGAGGAGCCAATTGCCCAAAATGAAGGCCTAGCCTGAATTGAGGACTTGAGGTCTACGCGTGATTGTAACCTGATCATGTAACGACGGAAACAAGGGGAACTCCTGGTACCATCTCGAGCACACAGTTTATAAAACTCAGCTTGACAAGACCACAACAAGATTCAGGCACAAAGTTCGAAACCATACGGTCAAGGATCACCTCACCAGTGATTGAATGATTGAAGGGAGAACTTGCAATATCTCTTTCTCTTCGGGGAGCCACACTTGAAATGATAGCAAGTAGAAACATAATGTGTTTGTGAACACATTATGTTTCTACTCTTACCAATGATCACATGGCTCTAGTGGCTGAAACCAAACCAAAGCACCTTCAGAGTTTCTCCTCTTCATTGGGTGTGTAGACATAGGTTCATGCAGAACGCAAAAAATGGATGTGAGTGAAAAAACAGAAATTAGAATTCGCTTGACCAAGAGTGTTCATTATTAGCAAGCATGGAGTGATGGGTATAGTGTGCTCAACGATGCACCCACCAATTCATGATTGCTCACAATGAGCTCTCTTGTTAACTGATTTGGGAAGCTAGCTTGCCCTTGGAAAAGGGCCTAATGACAGGCTGGGTCAAGAATTCCCAAAGCAACTCCTCTTGCTATGGGATAAGTTGTTAAGTGGCCATCGGAATTGCCTCCTTTCTCACTTGGAGTTGCAAGGCAAACTCACGAGAGTGCCTTTCCTCCCATGATCACATGTAATGTTTCGTGTACCTTGAGAAAAACCATGTAGAGAAGAAATAGAAAATGCTCGGAATGTGTGATTTGTTGCCCTTTGACAAAACCTCATCACTCAATAGCTCCCCCCAGTAGGTACCGTGGACTGGTTGGTGTGCTAAGGAGATAAACTGAGATAATGCAACCATGTCAATTGCTCCAAGGATTTTCTACACTCCAAACATTGCATGATCATGCACACAAAATTTGGCCATGGTTGTATGAAACAAGTGAAGGATCGCCAATGCTTTCAAGTGGACAAAACAACATGAAAACAGAACAAGAACCAAGTAGACATCAGTGGAAATCTCACCATGACACAAAGATTATACATCCATGGGTCTTCCACAATGGCAAAGTGCATCATTACATCATCACCGTGCACCACATATGATATGATACATTATGTGGCCTATATCAGGAGAACACATCACATGAATAAGAAAAAAAAAAACACATGGCACAAGGTCCAACATGAGAAGAAGAAGAAAAAACACATTGTTCGACTAGGAATATGAGCACAATTCTCTTGGGAAGTAGTGTGGTACATACAAGGCTTGTCATTGAACCCACTGAATGTGAATGGTATTTTGTGTGCATTCCAAAGGAAATTCTGACTTTGGCCTACCACATGTTTTGAGATTTTCTCTTGCATAAAGAAGAAAGACGTAGTTCAAAATCATGAGTGACCTTTGCAAACTAGGATGCTCCTCTAGAGCTCTGATACCATGTTCAAAGTTGAAAGGGATAAAAGGATAAAACCTGCTCTAAAATCTGGAAAAGCAGTGGGCTGCTAGTCTTGTAGATATTGAAAGTAGGCAGAATTTATTCCAAATCGTGTTTTTCTACATCGCACCAAAATATTTCATTTGAATCGGATTGAATGGATGACAAGACTTGTGTAGAATGGAACTTTGTGAGCAATGCACACTTAAAGATCAAGAATAAAAAGGAAGAACTTCACTAGGTAGTACCCTTTTTGCTAGCTTCTGCACATAGCCATAAGATACGCTCTGTCTTTCGCTCCGGCTCTCCATCTTTGGCTTCACTATTTTGGTGGAGGATGGCCCGTGAAACTTGCAGTTCATATGCAATGAAGGCTAATTCCATAGTGAATTTTTGAATTCTAACTTCAAACAGCTCCACGTATTAGAACCTGGCTGAAAGTGGATCAAGTTATTTTGATGGTTTAGTAGAAATAAAATACTTCAGTAGCTCATGGTCTTCTGACTGGTGATGTTAGAAAATGGGCTAACATAAAGATGTACCTCCTTGCACATGGGAGCTTATAGACATGGCTTTCTTCTCAAGCAGTTTTCTTGTGTGAAAGAAGAGACTTTGGAGGTTGAAGCAGCCTGTTGTAGTAGTTTAGGTGATAGGAGCCAAAAGGCAACCTGTGAAGACGTTCTTGTGACTTTGGCCTTGACCATGGATCTCGAAAATGGAGAAATCCTGCTGGAATGGCCAGTCCAGACTTCACCAAGTTTCTAAAGAAATTCATCCATAAACTTGTTGTTGAGAAACCAGTTTCTAACAGTATCCCTCAATCAATGACTTTAAATCATCATCAAAAGGAGAATATGAGGACTGTTTTGTTGGAGATTATGTATGATAATTTTCCCCTACGTGAACAACATGGATTTCATCGTCTTCATTTTGTAGATATTGTATTCAATTTGGAACAGATACACATGATGGATGATTCTTTCCATTAGATGGAATTCTGATGAATCAAATAAATAGATACAATCTCTTAGCTGGAATCTTGGTTGAAATGGCTTGGAAACAAATGCCCGAACTTTAGACTGTCTTTGTTAAATGGGACTGAGATGGCCCTGAGTCTGCTTTACACTTTGAGCATAAGCGGTTGCAATGGGCCTGGTTTGCAACCTCACCATGAACATGGCTCATTGCTCGCAAGGGGTCATGCTGGTTTAATCAGTGAAATCAGGCATGGAAACATGGACCACTGTGTCTCAGTGGCCATTTCATATGCCCAAATGGATGGATAGACTAGCAAGCCCTTGCATCCTGGGCTCTAGCCCTCCTGGGCTACATGAAATGGCTCCCTTCGTCAGCGGGGGGCTCGAAGTAAAGTTTCACGCCATGAGTGTGGTAGGAGGCCAAGAATATGCCAATTTGAGTTCAAACAGGGACATACCATACACCTTCTAAGATCAGAAAGCCCAGTATGCTCTGGAAGAATGTGTTTTTTTTGTACCAGCCACGTGTGAGGAAGATGAGCCTTCAGACTTAAAGGATATGTAGCTGGAAACCTTAGGGAGAAGAAATGCATTATTTGCATAGGTTTAACAAGTTGCGCTGATGTACTCAGGTGATAATCTTCTTGAGAATGGCAAGGAAGTGTGGAGTGTTATCATTGCAGCTTCAGCCATATAGGCCCTCCCCTAGAACTTGAGTAGTACTGCCCCTGAATCATCGACTCGGCATCTGGATCTTGAAACTCTAAAACTGGTTGTGTCACAAAAGCATTTGTTGCTTTGCTGATCCTTCTATTGTTGTTCCAAAAGCATTCGGGAAGGATATTGAAAGTTTGATACCAAGGAAGTTTTCCTTGGTAGTTGCCATGATTTCAAATCCATTGGTGCCAATGGCTAGAAGTTTTAGAGGTAGCTGGTGGCAAGTATGGTGTGCTATGTTATGCTACACCAATTCCTAGATACCACAAAATCTTTTTCATGTTCAACATTCGTCCCTTCTGATTATGGAAGGATGTAATGTGAATCCTGGAAGTGTTGAGCTAAGAACATCCTCACAGGCTTTCTACGTGTCTTCTTTTTGAGATTGGAGAAGTTATCTCCCTTTTTTTTGTTTTGTTTTCTCAAGCTCTTTGATGTGTACAATGAGATCCTTGATATTGATCTATATTACATGGCCTGTCTTGTCCTATAATTTTCTTGGGATCACTTGACTTCCTTGGTGCCACAAATTTGTTGACAAGATGAAGGTTATTTCTTCTTTGGAATAATGCACTATTCTAATCATCTTTGACTCTTTCTTGAAGGGTCAAAACATCTCTTCCTTGCTGCATATTTCATTTGGTGAAAATTTTGCTGCCTTTTGAGCTGTTTATTTTGTCGCTTGTTCCAAAGCACACTATATACAATTGCATAGTATTTTTTTTCAACATGTTGGGTGAGTAGTAATTATGAAAACCCCTAAAGTAAGTAAGTGATGGAGAACCGTTCACCAGATTTGTTTAGGAGCTTCAGTGAGAGTGAGATGATATTGCAAACATTTTCCATTTTTGTCTTTAATTTTCCAAGCATGATATCTGAGATCTTGATCTTAAGGCATGCCTCGTTCATTAATTCTGTTGGCTGTTATAATATGGTTCCGATGAGGTCCGACCAGACCCTGAGGTTCATTTCTTCATTTGGGAAATAAATAGTAATAATTCTTTGCTTAAAATCCAGAGGCATTCAGTTTTGTGAAGGGAATGGAGTTTTTTTTTTAGTCTTGTAACACTGAAATAATCTTACAAATTATAGTTACACTTGAAAACTTTCTAACTTCATTTTTTTTTTCTTTTGCCTTAATGGTACCCATAGATGTAGGAGAATTGACTTTTGATTGTTTTCAATTTTGAATTCTAGTGGGATCATTGTATTATACCATTTACTCTTTGATTCTTACTTGCAATGCATGAAAGTTTGTAGGAATGCCTGCCAATCTTCTAGGAGGAGATACTTTTTCAAACCATCATCGAGTTTATCAAGATGTCCCTCAACCATCAAACAACGTGTCGCTGGTACCTTACATTAATCCGTATGCCATGTTCTTCCTACATGTGTGTCCTCGGGTGTGCAGGGCATGGTGATCCCAAGATCAGTGGAGACACACGCTGAGACCACCAGCAGCTGAGTGTATACCTCATGCCATCACTCTCAAGTCGCGTGACCTCCCTCAACATGATCTTATGTCCTCCACTCTCATCGGCCGCGAAGACCCATTTTTTGGAGTGCGAATTGCATGAGCCATTTTTCTGTAGGCACAACTGAGTTTATCTTGTTTTTTGGTGGATTTTATACTCCGAAGGCTGACACACTATTTTTCGGGTTTAGCTGAGGCCAGTGTTGGGACACTCGTGGGATGGACTGGGAATTTCACAAAATGCTAGCTAGAAATTTAGGAAGCCAGGGGGTGGGTTCGCTTTTGCTTTACGAAGCGAACCAGCATGGCCAGCAAGCCTTGCACGCCGACCGCGTCGAGCGAAGCACATCTGGCGTGCTTCGCTCCCCCCCTCTCTTACCTGTTTGCTCTAGGGACTTGGGTGATTCCGATTGAAACTGGTGTCCCATGCAGAACTCAGCCTAGCATCCTCAAATCTCAGCCATTTTTTATGATTCAAGTTGCATTAGAAAGCTAGTTCAATTATCATGGTATCAGAGCGCAGTCGTTGGGCTTCGCAGGGAGTAGCCGAAGGATCCGGAGCTGCAAAGTTAGCAGCCCCGAAGGTGTTAGGGGAAAACCGTCACACCCCTAGGGTCGACGGGGCCAAAGGTGCCAGAGAGGGCCCTCACCCGCCTAGTACGAGGTCGCCTAGGTCGTTCAGGGCCACCGAAGCCGCTGGAGCTGAGAGAGAAGGCGAAAGAAGGAAGAAAGGGAAGAAAGTCAAGGGTGGCACCCCTCTAGGGAGACCGAAAGCCGTGACTAAGGTAGCCTGGGGGCCTAGAAGCCAGCCCAGGGCCAGACTAAAGGTGTGGCTCCAAAACCACAGTCACCTTAAACATGTCGGAGGTGCAAGGGAGCAATGGAAACCGCAACAAAGGCGACTGCCGTCCGAGGGAAGACAAAGGCCGTTCCGCCGGAGGACAAGGTGCCATTTTGGCAGCAGTGACATGGCAGGACACCAACAGGTTAGGCTTTCACCACGATCTCACACCACCCACGCTAGGAACACAAGAGTTCATGAAATTGAAGGAGCTCTACCTCTCTTAGGCTAAGGAGCATTGGCTTAAGGACTGTTACCTTGAGCCCCCTACTGCGAGTGTAAGTGACAGGACACTCCTCGTAGCTTACAACACTCTTATGAGGGCTCTCCCAGACCCGCAAGAGTATGCCTTGCGTTAGTTTTGCCAAAAGGGGAGGGGAGAGGACTTCGTCGATCCTCGTAGTGGTGTTGCACGGCCGTACAAAGCCTGGCAGCATCTCCTCAAACGCTAGGAAGAGCAGAGACTGGCATTGCTTGTAACTCTTCAGGAAAACTTGTGCACGCTCTACCCCAAACTGGGAGCGCCAGTGTCGGACTACTGGGACAAAGCGATGGACTTGCGACACCACATTTTGGGACTGGGGGTGTTGTGTGCTGTGTCGGATAGGCTAAAACAGTGCTCCTCCACCTTGGAGAAGCATACAAAGAGTTTCATCGCAAATTTTTCCAGCGCACACCCGTCGCCAAGGTGGAGAACATAGACCTGGAAGTGGTCTACAGGAAGAAACATGAGGACATCCTTAAGGGAGAACAGCAAGATTCCAACACATGTGCTCCTGTTGCCTACACTCATCAGTCGGCTGCCACAACAGTCGCCTAGGTGAACGTCAACACTACTCAGAGTTGGAGCTTTGGAGACCGTCAATTCGACGGTGGTGGAGGATGAGGGCGTAGCCGTGGCCGCAACCCTGGAGGCCACACTTGCAGCTACTTCGGTCAAGTAGACCACTTCTGGCGCTCGTGTCCCAGTCTTCACGGTTGGATGCGGAAGCAGCAACAACGACTGCAGAAGCCACAGCAACACCAGTAGCAGCACCAGCAGTGGCAGTGGTTGCAACCGCAGATGTAGGCACCATCACCAATGTACCCCCAGAGTAGCTATGGTGCACCTCCCCGCATTCATGCACCCGTTGCAGCAGTGACCTATGGTCTACCGTCGCAGCTGCCGGTCACACAGATGTTTCCGCTGACGCCACAGCTCTTCGCTACACCAATGTACCAAGGAGCGTACGCTCCTGGCCCCGTGCCCGCAGAATGACACCACCTCCAGCCTGGGCCGTTCACACATGGGAGCAGACGGGTACTGCACCCTCAGCTAGAGGGACCCCACCAGATCCAGCCTGGCCAGGCCTAGGCGAGCTCAGTCCACTTGTACCCCCAATAGCACCACCACGAGCAAGTCAGAGGTTAGGTTCTACATGCACCACCAAATCCCATGCCTTGTCCATGCATGAGTGGTTGTATGACATAGCCGCGTCACACCACATGCCGCCGCACCGTCAGTTGTTTGTGTCTCTGTATGTCCCGCATGATATTGATGGTGTGCGCACAGGTTTTGCGGAGGTTCTGCGGTTTGAGGGTGTGGGCACAATTGCACTGCAAGCGCCGAGAGGGGCGATATGGCTGACTAGGGTGTTGTATGTTCCCCGACTGAAGGTGAATTTTCTGTCGGGGGGTCAAGTAGATCGTCAAGCAGTCATGTCAACAACGACACAAAATCAGAGATGTTCTCTCTTTGATGGCAGCGGGTCGCTGTTGGTGGATGGGCCTCTGCATGCTACCATGCTCTACAGGCTCACACTGTTTCCATGTACAGGATCATCACATCCTCGGTTGCATGTCATGACAGGGACAGATGCACGACAAAATTACTTGGTGCACAGAAGCCTTGCACATATCAACAAGGAACCGATGACAGAAGTGATGAAGCGTTCACTGGCTCATGGACTGACATAGACAGAGTGCCCTCACGGACTCAAAGACAATTCGTGCCTAGAGTTTCATGAGGAGAAGTCGCTCAGACAAACGTTCCCCAGACCTGGACATGTAAGCACTGCTCTAGTTGCACTGGTCCATGCATACCTAACAGGACCCATGCATGTACCTTCTCTACAGTATGGAGCACAGTACATAGTGACGCTTACTGATGACTACAGTCGTTTTCGTTTGGCATTCTTGTTGTGCACAAACCTGATGCTCAGTGTGCCATCGCTGAGTGGATACCCTATGCCGAATGAAAAACAGGTTGTCCCCTTAGGGTTATTTACACAGACAGAGGGGGTGAGTTCTTGGGTGCACTGACAGTTGAACTGAAGGGAAGAGGGATAGTGCACCAAACGACTGCACCATACACTCCCCAACAGAACGGTGTTGCCAAACGGTGGTACCGCACACTTGGAGATGCTCTACACACTCTCCTGATTGAGTCGGGTCTTTCTTTCGGATTCTGGGAAGAAGCGGTGAAATACATCATCTGGGTGTGGAACAGGATACCGCAAGGTCCACTGCCCAAGTCAGTCACAGCGTGGGAACGCTGGTTTAAGGAACGGGCAGATTTTCAGCAGGCCCGGGTGTGGGGAACCATGACATGTGTGTGGCTGCCGGAGCAACAATGACCACACAAACTGAGTCTTAGAGGCAAGTGGTGTGTTTTTGTTGGCGTGTCTCATGCATCTATGGCATGGAAGTTTTGAGATCCGGTTAGTCACAGCTTTTTAGAGAGTGAGGATGCATCCTTCTTGAGAACATGCCATACAAGCCGTTTCTTACGCTGAGGCATGCTCCACAGTTTTCCATTCCACAGAAATACCCTGAGTATGTGAGCGTGCTTGTGCTCATCCNGGCCCGGGTGTGGGGAACCATGACATGTGTGTGGCTGCCGGAGCAACAATGACCACACAAACTGAGTCTTAGAGGCAAGTGGTGTGTTTTTGTTGGCGTGTCTCATGCATCTATGGCATGGAAGTTTTGAGATCCGGTTAGTCACAGCTTTTTAGAGAGTGAGGATGCATCCTTCTTGAGAACATGCCATACAAGCCGTTTCTTACGCTGAGGCATGCTCCACAGTTTTCCATTCCACAGAAATACCCTGAGTATGTGAGCGTGCTTGTGCTCATCCCGCAGAGTGTCTCTATGCCATAAACTACACTGCAGGCTAGTTCCCCTGTTCCCACAGACATGCTCACCCCCAAAGATCTTGAGTCTACTGACTCAGAAGACTCTAGAGGTCAGAGCACACAGTCACCCCCTGGTCTGCACCCCCTTGTGATCGACCTGCAGTCCGGTCAGGTCAAGGGTCCTCCACCAGAGCCAGTGTGGAGGTCCTCAAGGAACCTGCCACAAGTGGACTACAAACAGTTCTACAACGTGGTCGGTACATAGGCACAGTCAGAACCAACCACTCTTGCTGAAGCAAGGGGGATTCCTCACGCAAAGGAATGGGAGCAAGCCATGATCAATGAAATAAATGCCTTTTTGGAGCATAAGGTATTTGAACTCGTTCGACTCCCACCAGGACGCAAGGCAATAGATGTAAATTGGATTTTCAAACTCAAGCAAAACTTGGCGTGCATGATAGAGAAATGCAAGACCAGATCGGTGGCAAAAGGATTCCACCAAATTCCCGGTCAAGACTTCACTGAAACGTATGCTCCTATTGGGAAGTACACAAGCAGTTGTGTCCTGTTGGGGGTAGCAGCTCTAGAGGATTGGAAAGCCAATCAAATGGACGTGAAAAATGCATTTCTTAATGGGCCACTAGAAGACAAATGTATGTCCGACAGCCTGAAGGGTTTGATGATGGAGCAGACAGAGTGTGGCTGCTTCTGAAAGCTCTCTATGGATTGAAGAAAGCACCAAGATGCTCGAATAAGGAGATAAAACACACTCTAGACAAGGACGGGTTCATTCAAAAGCATGTTTGATCCATCCCTTTTCTTGCGTTGGACAGGTAAGGGGCCTGTTGCTCTCATTGTCTTTGTGGATGACCTCCTCATTCTCTCTCCATCTCTCAAACGTGTGTCCCACACCAAAGCACTGCTCACTGCATACTACCGTATGACAGACCTTGGAGAGGCGCACAATTTCTTGGGCATGACCATAATGCGAGACAGAAAGGCACACACTCTGTCCCTTCATCATGGACGGTTCATTGCACATATCACAGCACGCTTTGCATACCTTGTAATCCATCTTACATGGCAATGCACACCCATGAGCTCAGATGTCTATGCATACCTCCTTGATGCACACACCACTGACTACAGACCAGACACAGACCCCATATTGTACCGTCAAATAGTGGGTAGCCTGAGCTACCTGGCCACCACCACGCCATTGGACATAGCCTATGCCATTAACACGCTTGCCCAATTCAATCAGCAACCCCACACTGCCCATCAAAAGGCTCTTCTGACATTGTTTCGCTATGTGCTAGACACTGCCACTTTCTGTCTTGTTTTCTCTTCAAGACAAGCACCACTGTTGGATGGTTTTTGCGATAGTGACTAAACAGGTGATAGAGCAACACACAGTAGGGGTGGGTGGGTGGTTTGTCTCGTGAGCACCGCATTCTCTTGGCGCAGTGCAAAGTAGTCATGTGGGGCAAAAAGTGTGGCTGAAGTTGAGTAATTGGCACTTGGGGAAGCGTTGTGTGAAGCCATTTGGATGCGTGGGCTATTGGAAGAGTTGGGATTTGGGGTTGATGACATTCCACTACACAGCGACAGTTCAGCAGCCCATCGCATCACAACAAATGATGGAGTTTTGTACCCACACACAAAGCACATTAGCGTAGAACACCACTTTGTGCACGAGGCAGTCAAAGCAGGCGCAGTTGAAGTGTGTGGCATCAGCAGCTCACAGATCAATTGCGTGAGCTTGGGTGTGTGCCTCTTGCACCCACAGCCAAGGGGGCGTATCAATCCGTGTGCCATATTCTTCCCACATGTGTGTCCTCGGATGTGCAGGGCATGCTGATCCTGGGATCAGTGGAGACATGCGCTGAGACCACCAGCAGTTAAACGTATACCTCATGCCATCGCTCTCAAGTCGCGTGACCTCCCTTGGCATGATCCCATGACCTCCACTCTCATGGGCCGCGAAGACCCATTTTTTGGAGTGTGAATTGCATGAGCCACTTTGCTGTAGGCACAACTGAACACACTGTTTTTCGGGTTTGGCTCAGTCCAGTGTTGGGGCACTCGTAGGATGGACTGGGCATTTCACAAAATTCCACCTAGACATTTAGCAAGCCAGGAGGTGGGTTCGCTTTCGCTTTGCAAAGCGAACCAGCGCAGACGGCAAGCCTTGCTCGCCGACCACGTCGAGCGAAGCACGTATGGCGTGCTTTGCTCCCCCCTCTCTTACCTGTTAGCTCTAGGAACTTAGGTGTTTTTGGCTGAAACTGCCGCACCATGCAGAACTAAGCCTAGAATCCTCAAATCTCAACTATTTTTTATGATTCAAGTTGCATTAGAAAGCTAGTTAAATGCTCACCTCGGACAATACTGTATGCACATATGCACGAAGAATCACCCTGAGAATGAATTGTTTGTTTTTATTTGGTGGGGCTATATCACGAGTGAACATCACTTGCTATGTTGTGTGGGACCTAAATTGAAGGTCAACTAGTTGTTGAAATAGGGTACAATGAATGCCAGTAGAATTAGTGTAATCAACACATATGACATATGCACCATTTCATCCTGCATGTGTCATGTCGTTGACACTCACAAAATGAATCCCAATGGATTTTGTGTCTATGGTGCTTTTCACACTTGCATAAGTGGTGAATATAGGCACTCGTGGAGAAGTTATGATGTGCATTTTAACATCAATAATTCATTCAACACTTAAGATATCTGTACAATTGAAACTCCATGGTGCATATGGAACTCACAATTATGGTGCATTCAACACTCGCGTCAAATTTAGTCAAGTTCCAAGTGCATTTGGCACTTGTGTCTTTCGTGGAATGCCACTTGTACAAACATTAACTTGTCGTGTGTGTGTGTGTGTGTGTGTGTGTGTGTGTGTGTGTGTGTGTGTGTGTGTGTGTGTGTGTGTGTGTGTGTGTGTGTGTGTGTGTGTGTGTGCGCACGTGTGCGTGCATGTGTGCGTGCATGCGTGCGTGCGTGCATGCATGCGTGCGTGCGTGCGTGCGTGCGTGCGTGCGTGTGTGTGTGTGTGTGTGTGTGTGTGTGTATGTGTGTGTGTAGTTTGATTGATACTTTTTCTAGTTATGTGATCGAAAGTTGCATTCTCATTCAATCAAAGCCCACAAAAATGATTGTATTGGGATCGGTGTCCCTGGAAATTTTGACACTCACATTGATACACAATGGGCACAATGGCTACATGGTAGAATGAGCATCATACCATGTAACTACTCATAGATATTGACACCATTAGCGCCAAAGATATATGCAGCATCCACAACCAAAGTAAAATGTAAGCCTTTTCACAAGAACATTCCGCGGTAGAAAAAACTAATGCATCAAGTAGTTGCGTAAATAGTGTCAGATGTCTGTGGTTGGTAGTACAATGAGCACTCGCTTTGGTGGTGCAAGAAGCATCCGCATCGATGTGCAAACAAGAATCGTTCCACTGATCTGAATTGCACTATCAGTAGTAACCAGTACTTGTGTGGCATTCCACAAGATGTTACAGTCCTTGAGTTACACCATGAATCTAGGTTGTTTCCATCCACAATGTAGAAGATGGTCGGCCTTCTTTTGTGCTATCATGTTGCTTTATTTATAAACTCAAAGATAAAACCATTCATTTGCTAAATAGCTCAATTGGTACCTTTTACCATAAAATCCATGAAGTACTAGTCCAAACACATGGTTGTATTGAGGTGAATGCCCTCACATCGAGCGCTTGTGAAAACGGTGATCTTGAAGAAAGTTCTTTCATTAAAAGCATGATTTTGGAGCTCAATAAGAACTTCTAACAGTTTTTTTCTTGTGCCTAATTGGACGCTACAAGACAAAACTTACTCTGAAATAGTATGAACCCACCGGATTTAATTCACGGGGGGGAATTGGAAAAAGAGAAAGAAAAGGCTCTGACTTGCATCAGATAATGAATAAATTTCTCCATTACATGGCAGAGGAGCATATGCAATAGGTAAACAAATATGCATCATGTAGTCTTGCATCTCGGCTCTTGGCTTGTTCTTGACCAGCCTTGGTTAGATGTTGAGATCTCATCAACTTGCGCCGGTCGGACACTGTTACTCTATCCTCTTGTTCCATACAATTGATTGAAGAATCATTTTCATCGTCACATAGATGCTATACTCAGTTCAAGCAAAAACATTCTTCGAAGAATCTCTGGTTGTGATGCCAATGTAACGGTTCTGGCAATTTCACAACTGAATGGTCGCCTCATTCATTTTTGTTCACGTGCACCATTTCAAGAGTAGATGAGGTCATCATGGGGGATTTTTGGAACATGCATCACAATCATAATTGCTCCACGTGACAATGCCACGTGGAATAGGACCTAAGTGATGCTCTAAGGGGTGGAGGAGTGACGTGATTTATATCCCACCATAACACTCATCTTGTATAGGCGTGTTCCGGCCTGGAGTTGAATACGATTGTAACCTGCACATGTTTTCATAGATTTCAACACCTTATGACATTAGCTTTGAAACATGAGGATCGTATCAAGAACCATTTTTGTCCTAAAAGGTTTGCACATTACATTTTCCACAAACATCTTGAAAATTTTGTGGAGTTGGGATGCTTAAGTGCTCTACAATCCCTACCTTTAGATCATGTAACCTATTGAACATTAAATTTGATTACTTATTTCAAGCTATTGTACTAAATATCACAGCTATGCAAAAAAACAGTTCTATTTTACCATGTCAATGCGAATAACTTATGAATTTTTTCAAAAATGTCTTTTCTTCTGCCCGTGGTGCTGTCTCTTTGATTCTTTGAATACCATGTGCAAGTGGTATTGTACCTTTCATTTACATAATGAATTGTTCATCATTCAGGTACAATGACATCCTTAGGCTCTAGAACAATAATAGAAATCTATCCGCAGCAACCGCCTCTTCAGCAACAACTTCATGAAAGGTCACATCCAAACACAGCTCAAATCTACATGCATCCCACGCACGTTTCACACGCTGCTCATTTCCTCTCACCTTAGATAATTCTTCAAAATCCGCAACAATTCAAGATTATGCATCTTCCTCATGCCAAAGTCTACCTTGCCGTTGTTTCCTACGACAATGCATGCAAGCACCTAGGCATCTCACTCATGGTACGCCATGTTATCGGCCGCCTTGAGGGGGTTTTTTAATCCAATGTTTATTGGATGTGCCTCGAATGTACACCCAACGGGAATGTACAAGAGTTTGATGTACACGTATTGTCTCATGAAGATTACCCAGAGTTTCCTTCATGTGTGCAAATGCAATGCATCTTAGAGGAGAAAAGTTTTTTGCTTCTTGAATGGCTTGCCTATTTTCTCACATTCCCCTTTCTACTACGAGTGGATCACTTGTATGATCCACTCCCGTGCCATAAGCATGTCAGCCTAGTGGTTGGGGGTGTGGTTGAGGGATAAGTGGTAGTCCATTATTGCGCGTTTGGTGTCTTTGTTGGTGGCAATGATCTATTTTGCAGATGAAGATGAGTAGGAGCAGCAACATGTCTCCTATCATGGTGGAGGCGATAAGGGTGGTCATGTGTCTCTTGTCGTCCATTACAGTGATGGCCACCTTTCTTGAACCTTTGGGGGCATAGGTACAGTCAAGTGCATTCACAGACAAAGTCGTGGATCCATGCTTTGGAGGACGTCATTCTCAAGAAACTCCTCTTAATGATTCTCCTTTGTGAGCACATGTAGAACACCTCACACATTGGTGAAGTTGATGATGTTGCAAGCATCTCACATGCCATTCACCATCTTGACAATGTCAGCCTCAGAGTATGGATGGCTTTTCAAGAAATGCTGAACACCCTGATTCCCATGAGTGTGTTTGTTCAATGGACTTTTTAGCTTGGTGTGTGTAAGGGATTGGTGGAATATGGGATGAAGAATTCAGGTTATATGTTTGTACCAGCCACGCACCATCAATGCATTGAGTTGATGGAAACATCAATGCCTAGGTTCCCGGTAGATCTTCCATGGATTATTGACCGTAAGCGGAACCTCAGCCTCCATGGCACTGTGAATGCGTGGAAGGTGGCCATCACCTAGCAAGTTCACATACACGCAAGGACGTGGCATGGGAGTTGAGACATCCACCTCTTTTTAGAATTTATCGGCATGTTTGCCAATCGAGGGACTCACCACAGAGAAGTGGGAATTTATGGTCCCACTCAATGGGGGAAACATACAAGGTTAAACAAACACTAAGATGACGATGTGATTATTATTAGATGGATGCCCACATGGCATCTCCTGGGAAGGTTGGATGACTTGGGATATTGGGCAACGTGGCCATCAAAATAGAGGTAATGCTCAATGGCAACCTCTTTGGGTGAGAGATGCCTAATGTTGTACATAGGATGATCTTCATAGTTGACGGCAGGATGAACCTCATGGTTTCTTGAGGTAGGCGGGTGGTTCTCTTCAAGGTGAGGGTTGTGCCCAAGCTTGTCGATGTACGCGACCAGACTTAGTGGCCAAGATCAAGAAGTTGCTCCTCGAACAAGACCCATGCCTCACGAGGTTGTTCACAAAAGGTAGCGAAGAGTTTAGCGGGTACGACAAAACCAAGCTTTGGATTGACGACCCCTACTGGCCACATTGATTTAATCGCCAAGTC
>SZWC01005180.1:19706-31692 GCA_023375785.1 Penium margaritaceum
GGGTTGTGTCCAAGCTTGTCGATGTACGCAACCAGACTTAGTGGCCAAGATCAAGAAGTTGCTCCTCGAACAAGACCCATGCCTCACGAGGTTGTTCACAAAAGGTAGCGAAGAGTTTAGCGGGTACGACAAAACCAAGCTTTGGATTGACGACCCCTACTGGCCACATTGATTTAATCGCCAAGTCATCGTTCTGCCAAACGAGGAGCTACAAAGAATACTCTTGGAGGAATGACACGACACTAGTCCACGTGGACACTTTAACGAGGATAAGAAAAGATACTACTAGTGGGACAAGATGTAGGCCAACGTATCAGATTTATGTAAATCATATGACACTTGTTAGAGAAAAACATCGTGTCGCACGAGACCACCCAGCCTACTCCAACCACTACCTGTTCCAACATATCTGTATGCCGACATCACCATGAACTTTTGTGATAGGATTGTCCGCCACTCACAAGGGGTATGACACCATCCCTATCTTGGTGGACATCACGAAATGTCGCACTTCATCTCGACAAACACCGCCGCCATTGTAAAAGGAAAAACGTGACTATTTTCAAACCAGATCACATGGTTATACGGCGTGCCATGTACCATCGTCAACAACAGACGTTCACTCCACTAGCCATTACTAGTGCATTTTGATGACGCGTTACAACGGTCAGATCCAACTATACATGGCGTTCCATCCTCAGACGGAAGTGCTAGCAGAGCGGACCAATCAGACGCTTGAACAACTTTTGTGTATACAATGTGAGCCGTACGACACCAATTGGATAGCCAAAGTTAACCGCCAAACCCGCATACAGCTCCACCACTTTCACTATAACGGGTAAAATCCCTTTTGAAGTATTTCACGACAAACTTTTCACCACACCATCGGGACTTCAAAGTCAGAGAAATATTTTCGCAGTTGACAACCACCATAGGGATTTCTCAAACGTTGAGGAAACATGGCAGACCATTGCAAAGACACAAGTAGTTATGAAGTGAGCAGCCGACGGACATCGTAGTGATCACGTGTTCATCGCTGGTGATCGCTTCCTCCTCAGCTTGGCAGAGATCAAACTCCTAGCACTAGACTTTGCAAAGCTCAAACCCTACTGGTTGGGGCCGTTTGAGATCGAGCGAATGCAAATTGTAGCCGGAGGGCCGGTTCAGCTCTCGAACTGGCGCGAAATCACCAGCGTGCCTCGCACGCGATGATTTTGTGCCAGAACGTCAAAACGTAAATCGGATTTCGTTTGCGACGAACTTCGACATAAAGATAACGAGATAACTCATGCAAACACACCAGTTTGAGGTAAAAAGCCCCGGTTTGGGTCCCAAAACCAGGGGTAAGGTTAAAAACGGAAATGGGCCTCCAGACACTCGAAACATTTGAGTCTCCCTGCTCTGGGTCGTTGATGACGATTGCCCCTCAGTCCTGCGAAGGGGGTAAACCCCTGACGCGGACTGAGAACGCCATTCTGCGAACTCTGACGATGACTTCAGAGCAGGAGCTGGAGGTTCGACCCGTTACAGTGGTTCTTAGAGCCAAACGACCACCACGACCAAGAAGGCGACGGAAATGGCGGCTACGTTGTATATAAAATGCCGCGGGTAGCTTCAAGCAGCAGCAGAAACGCCAAAGGGGCATACGGCGTCCATAGTAATCCGTTTCAAGCGCCAAAAAGCGTGTTTGAATGCTCTTGAAGAGATCTCCTTTAACCCTCCAACCCCTTTGAGCTTCTGCCTCACACCATTGAGCTAGGTGGATCTTCCTTGGACGGGGTGGGGAGTGCCCACCCCGAAAATCACTGATTTGCCTCCTTTTCCAAGGTTCCCTTCCCCCCTCCTTCAACCAAAAATTGGGATAGCATTTCTTCCCAAGGCCAGAGGCTCTCACAGCTTGAGGAAGCCCTAAAAAGAGGGAGGACGAAACCTTGAGGACTTTTGGCAGCTTCCCCAACGCTGCCAACTCAAGGAGGACGCCGCCAAGGGGTGCAAGATGCTCGAAGAAGACTCAAGAGGAGGCCAAGGAAGACAAGAAGACAGGAGGAAGACAAGAAGATAGAAGAAGGATTGGAGGAGTTGTTAGGAATTGTTGTAATTCCTCTCTCACTCTTTACCCTAGCTTTGTGAGCGGTACTCACACTTCTTGTCCATTCTTTGTATTGCATTTTTTTGTTTTCCTAGAATCTAGTCACTACCGATTGCCGTGAGTCACGGCTTAGGAAGACTAGTTTCAAAACCCACGACCTTGTACCAACGTGGCGGCCTAGGAAAATAGAAAATAAATACACAATTGCCTCACCGATTGTGAGAGAAACATCTTAGGAGGCAATTCCTCCTTTAAGTTGTGGGGTGATCCTCACAACGGTCTTCACGTGCTAGTTGCACGGGTGACGAGATGGCAAGTGCCGGACCGTCCAAGACAAACAGGGGCAAGATGGTGACGGCCTCACCACGAGCTCTTGGCGGACTCCAAATTTTGGGAGCCGCTGCTGCGAGCACGGTTGCCAACCCAAAGGCAACCGTACCGCCAAAGGCAACCGTACTGTCGAAGGCAACCGACGCCAACCTCGGCGATACCGAGAAGCGTGCGGAGGCCGAAAAGGTGCTTGACGAGCACGTCGACATGCACGTGAGTGACCCCCACGCGACGGACCACGCGATGGAGGAGGATCTCTCGGAGGGGGACCCCGACAAAGAGCACGATGCCGACGATGGCGAAGGCAACGAGGATCGCGACCATCGCCATCGTCGTGCGGCGAACTCGAGCTGATTGCTCAAGAAGGGCAAGGCGCCCGCCGCATCGCCTGAAGCTGCCGATGGCAGCGAGACTGCCATGAGTAGCAAGGGCGCTGAAAGCAACCACATGGGAAGTTCCCGCAAGAACGAGCCAGACGACGTCGCTGCAAAGGCAATTCGCGATGACCGTCATAGGCTCGCGGAGTTTGCTGCTGAGGCGGCAGACCGACTCAAGATCACCACCGACGATGGAGATACGACACCACTTGGAGGAATGGGGGCATACCCCCCTTCCTATGATGTGGCCGCAATGGGGTAGGGCAGCGCTCACTCGAGCGTCGTTGCTGAAGACAGTCTCCTCTGAAAGGTGGGACTCCTTGGAGGTGTGTATGCGAACCATATCCTCCTATAGTGGGTAAGGGTGCACAGACAACGTAAGGCACTGGAGGCTATCGCTGATGCTCTGACGACATCAGAGCTCAAGTTCGCGTTTTCCAACTTGTTGGCCCACGTCGGGCAGAGCATCACGGACCTCGACCTTGATCGCCGGCTGCGGCGCTTGGCCGCCCATGAGGCAAGCCGCCAATGCAACGACCTTGACAAGGCGATACATAATGTGACCCAGGTGCAGATGCAGTAGTAAGCACAACGTGCCACAGCTACGGATGTCACTGCTAATGGCAGCGACAACTTTCCTACCTTGACGACTTCGGGGCCGGTCATGAACACGTCCTTCCTCCACAATGTGGAGATCTTTTGTAAGGGCGTGAAGCTGACCGACTGGCTAAATTGCATGTAGCACGTTCTACGTGTCCACAAGGCTCCACTTAGCTAGTGGGGGGACCTTGCCACGACATGGCTTGAAGACAAACTCTTCAAGTATGTGGTCAGGGAGTGGAGAACGCAGCAGCCGCACCTTGAGTGGCAACCCATGCTGTGGGACGCCTTTTGTGCGATCATGCGCAAGAAGTGCACCCAACGTGAGGAGGCGCAACGTGCCTTTCACAAGATCAAGGACTTCAAGCAGCTGGGCAGCTCGCTTGAATCCTCCTTAAGTGAGTTCACCACACTGGTGGAAGAAGCCAAAAGCTTCACAGAGGACGATAAGACTCAGACCTTCAAGTACCCAGATTGCATGTTGTTGCAGTACTTGCGTGATGGTCTTGCCAACGAGAAGCTGAAGGACAAGACCACCACAACAGCCACTGGCCAAGCTTGGACAAGCTGGAGGGCGTTGTGCGACTACATGAGCGAAGTGCATTCGGCGAACCCGAAGCACTACTTTGATACACGGCCAAACGCGCGTGCACAACAAGGCCACAACATGTGCATGGACGCTACAAGGGCTGATGGGTCAGCTGGACAGTGCGGCGGGGTCAAGGACAAGCAGCCCGCAAACCCTCCAGCCAAGAAGGCTAGTGGATATAAGGGCCCCAACAACAAGCGCAGCCGCGAGAATGATGAGCTGCAGACGGCGCGTGAGCGTCGCAACGCACCCTTCCACGAAGGGCTCTGCCACAACTGCATGCAGTCGGGCCACTTTAGGGCTCAGTGCCCTGAGGCTGCTGGTGGTGGACAAGAGGTCGCGGTGTTAGCTGCAGTAGCAGCACCTCGTGGGGATGGTTCAACAGGAGGCCGCGGACAGGCCCGTGGACAGGGTTGCGGTCGAGGCAATGGGCCCGGCCGTGGTAACGGGCAAGGCCGTGGGGCAGGTTTTCCCCACCCCTAAGTGACGTTAGTGGGGACCACTCAGGGGAAAAACTGGATCACGAGTGTAGGTTCATGTTTACATATGAGGTTGTTAAAAAATTTGAGTTTTTGACAAGTTCAAATTTCTCTGTTGTTTTCTCTCCTCTTGTTAAACCACATTCTACACTTGCTCACCGACATTACCCACTAAACCTTGCATCTCCGGACGAGATGCATGATCATACATGCTTAGTGGTGGCGACACCGACCACTGTGCAAGAGTTGTGTGACACAGTGATTGAAGATAATGCCCTCAAAGCAATGAGTTCAATCACGTTTGCGGTACCGGTTCGCGGTTAGTCGACGATTTTGACCCAGTAAAGTTTAAAGACTGGAAGGTGCTAGCCGAATTCACACATGCCCACAAGATGTGGACTCGAGTGGGTGAATCATGGGAGTTGCGATGTTCGTCGTACATATTCTGTGTTTATCACAAACTCGGCTTGCCATCATCGAGCTTGTTCACTCGGAAGAGTAGAGGCAACATGACGATGCAGTTCAAAGGACACCTAACTGGTCCTCGCGTGAACGTACTTGCTGACACTAGAGGGGACGACTCTTTTGTTAGCCTTGGCTTTACCCGATAGGTTGACCTGAAGTACAAGCCATCGAATGGCGCAGTTGTTGTCGGTGACAACCATGCGGTACCCGTGATCGGTACTTGTAAAGCGAAAACTTGTATTCAAGGGTATACACAGAGTGTCACGTTGAAGGTACTCAACCTTCTTGACCCGTTTGACGTGGTGCTAGGCAATCCCTGGCTGCGTGAGAACAAGGCTCTAATGTGCTTTGAATCAAAGCGTTTGATCCTCCGAAAAGGACAATGCCGCTTTACGTTGATTCCGAGTACGGAAGTATCACCGACCCGACTCAAAGTCCATGCCAGCTTGTCTGCAATGCAGGTCAAGAGACGTATTTGACAAAATTGTCGATACTTCTTGGCGCAGCTGCAAAAAATGGAGGACGACATGAAGGAAGACACACCACAAGAGATCAAATCTCTATTAGCAGAGTTCTCGGATGTATTCCAAGACCCACCGGCTGGACTTCCACCAGAAAGACACATGGGCCACACGATTCCGCTGCAACCAGAGGCGACTCCTCCGTTTAGACCCATGTATCGCCTAGTCTAGAAGAAAGGCAAGAGGCCGAATGCCAAATCAAAGAGTACCATGCAAAAGGGTGGATCGAGCCCAGTAGCTCACCGTACGGTGCGCCGATCCTTTTTCAGAACAAAAAGGATGATGGTTTATGCATGAGCGTAGATTACCGGGTGTTGAACAAGCTGACGGTGAAAAATCAATTCCCCTTACCGCGGATTAAGGACCCTTTTTACCAACTCCAAGGCGCAAAAGTATTTTTGTCCTTGGATTTGTCTCAAGGGTACCATCAAATCCGCATTACGGAAGGTGATGTGCCCAAACCTGCGTTTCGAACACACATGGGACACTATCAGTTCCAAGTGTTATGCTTCGGGCTTACAAATGCCCTGGCAACCTTCCAAAGAGAACCAAACATCCGCCAAGCAACTCGAATAGTTCATCTTGGCTTACCTGGACGACAACCTAGTTTTCTCCAAATCAATGGAAGAGCACATAGAACATCTACGCGAAGTTCTTGCAATCCTTCAGGAACAAAAGTTCTATGCGAAAGTGAGCAAGTGAAAGTGTGCAAAAGATGAGCTCGAATACCTTGGATACATCGTCGGCAAGGACGGCATTTGTGTCGTCCCACAAAATGTCCAAGCCATAGTGGACTGGCCACGTCCCAAAAATGTTGCGCACATTTGGTCTTCTCTCGGCCTTGCAAACTACTTTCAACGATTCATGCAAGGGTATTCGGCTCTCGTAGCACCATTAACCAGGCTCAAACGAAAAGGCATGCATTGGGAATGGATATCTGATTGCGAGAACGCTTTTCTCAAAGTCAAAGAGCTTCTATCCACGACGTCCGTCCTATCTCTTCCGAATCCATCGCAACCGTGGGAAGTGCGATGTGATGCGTCGCTAGTAGGACTCGGAGCAGTCCTCCTGTAGAACGGTTACCCGGTTGTGTATGAGAGCCGGAAGCTCATCCCAGTGGAAACGTGGTACACGATTGGGGATGAAGAGCTCCTTCCGGTAGTATACGCTCTCAAGATGTGGTGTTGTTACCTCGAGGGTGCTGAAGGGGGTGTGACGGTCATGACCGACCATAATCCATTGGTTTTTTTCCAAACGCAACTGGAACTGTCAAGACGATAGGCGCGTTGGAGCGAATACCTGAGCCGATTCTCGTTCACGTGGGAATATCGGCCAGGACGCATCAATGTGGCCGATCCACTAAGTCGGCATCCTGTGGAAGTTAAAGCGACCACCAAGGTTGGTGAGTGTTTATGGCTATTGCAACAGCAATTGTACAATCACCAGATCCCCCTGCACCTCTACGAGAACCACCACGAGAGATTATCCATCACAACGGTTTTGTAAACAAGATCCGGATGGGATACTGTATGGATTCTTGGTTTCAAGACTCTTGAAATCTGGACAAGTACTGCTTGGTGGAGGCCGCAGGAATCTTATGGCACGGAGAACAAGTTGTTGTGCCAAACTCGGGAGACCTTTTAGCAAAGATTATCTCCCAGTTCCACGACTCTCCGGTCGCAGGTCATGTGGGACCCGGAAAGACCGGACAGGCACTCTCGGACCACTATTGGTGGCCAGGATGGAGTGTTGGTGTCCGTAAGTATTGTATGACATACGACCCATGTCTTCGGAATAACGCTAGTAACAAGAGGCCTGCTGGACTCCACCAACAACTTCCCATTCCTCGGACTCCATGGGAGTGCGTCAGCATGGACTTCATTACTATTCTTCCGGACACGGCCCATGGCCACGATGCAATACTAGTGGTTGTGGATCTGTTGACGAAGATGACACACTTCATTCCTACAACCACTGACGTGAACGCAGAGGAGACCGCTCGTCTCTTCTTTGAGGGTGTCGTAAAGTACCACGTCTTGCCGTTGCGCATTATCTCCGATCGAGATCAAAAATTTGCTAGTAAGTTCTAGCAAAAGATGCACAAGTACTTTGGTAGTGAGTCGCAAATGTCGACAGCATTTCACCCTCAAACTAACGGACAAACAGAGCGCATGAATTGCACTCTGGAGAAGATGTTCCACATGTACGTGGACCCTGCCATGCATGATTGGGACAAATTCCTAGCACCGGTAGAGTTTGCGGTGAACAACTCGGTGAACGAGTCTACACAGTTCACACCGTTCGTGTTGAACAGTGGTCGGCATCCAGTGGTACCCTCTTCATTGCTCAAGAGTGGGAGTACAAAAGGGCAGGTTCCTTCCACTCAAGCCTTTGCCGAGCGCATCGACTCCTTGTTACAAGAGGCGAAGGATCACCTTCAAGCAGCTCGGCAGCGACAAAAGGCATATGCCGACAAAGGTCGCCGGGAGGTCTCGTTTGACATCGGTGACAAAGTACTGGGTAGCACTAAAAACCTTTGGCTGAAGTCGCCAGGGGCAATAAAACTTCTACTGAAGTGGATTGGGTCATTTCCCATTGTGGCACGCATCGGGCCAGTGGCATACCTATTGGTGCTTCCGCCGAGTATGAAGATACATTACTTGTTTCATGTGAGCCTGCTGGCTCCATACACGGCAGACGAAACCGTTCAGCCACCGCCAGCAGTCTTTACTGTCGACGGCCAATACGAGGTCCTTCGCCTACTCGAGCACCGGGAGCGTACTCTTCACTCGCGCGTTGTTAGGGAGTACCTCGTTCATTGGGCCGATTGTGGACCTGAACATAATTCATAGGAGCCCGAATCTCGGTTGCCCACAAGGGTGGTGAACAAGTACTGGAGTGAGCCTGCAGCTCGCACAGATTGACGCGTGGCAGGAGGTACCACCTGAACGTGGAAAAAGTGAACAACATTCCCATAGGGCAGCATTCATGGACAGCGACCATAAGAGGTTGGGGACGCCCAACATGGTTCTCGCGCGAACGCTCCAGCCTAAAGGGGGGAGGCCACTAGCCGTGCTGACCTACAAGTTACAGCTTAGGTCCAAGTACCATGCACGTGTTCATGTTTAGCTGGTGATTGAAATTATCAGTTTTCTTTCACAATGTTGTTGACTCACTAACTGACAATCCTGCTTGTTGTTCATGAACCGAGACGGTTACTAATAAGTGGGGAGGAATGAAGCTGGAGGGCCGATTTGGCCCTCCCTCCTTGTTGAAGCAAGGGGTGGTTGCACACCACCCCTCGCGTCAGCGAGGAGGGATGGCCAGCTCTCTACCAGCCGATTGGACGGCCGGTGGCCGGCCAAGCGACCGGCCGGCCACTGGCCGGCCAACCGCCAGTCTCCGATCGCGGCCTCAGCCCGATCGACGGCTGAGGGCCCACGAGGGCCTCGAGGGCGAGGCCTCGTGGCCTCGTGCCCTCGCCCCCGTTCGCCCTCCTCGTAAGCAAGCGAGCGAGGACGAGGGAGGGGGACGAGGGACGAGAGGCTAGAGAACTGGCGCAAAATCACCAGCGTGCCTCGCACGCGACGATTTCGCGCTAGAATGTCAAAACGTAAATCAAAGTTCGTTTGCGACAAACTTTGAAAAAAAATTAACGAAATAACTCGTGCGAACACACGAGTTCGAGGTAAAAACCCTCGGTTTGGGTCCCAAAACGAGGGGTAAGGTTGAAAACGGAAATGGGCCTCCGGAGACTCAAAATATTTGAGTCTCCCTGCTCTGGGTCGTTGATGACAATTGCCCCTCAGTCTTGCGAAGGGGGCAAACCCCTGATGCAGACTGAGAACGTCATTCTGCGAACTCCTGTGATGACTTCAGAGCAAGAGCTGGAGGTTCGACCCATTACACAAATCCATGTTGTCACACGACTTCGCTTGCCTCGTAGCATGACAAACCACCCTATCTTCCACATCGACAAGCTTGAGCATAATGAGGACCTTAGCACAAAATTCCTCGACAAAGACGTACCACCAACTCTTAGACAAGTAGACAGGGATACAGAGTGCGTCTATGAAGACATCCTCAAATACTAACGTTGTGGAAAAACAACAAAATATCCGATCAAGTGGCACGGCTACAATGCCATGCACAACAACTAGGAGCCTTATGAAAATGTGCGCAACGTCGATAATCTAATGGAAAACTATTGTCGTCATCGGCATGTGTCTTCTAACGCGCCGGGACGTTCCGGCCAAAAGGGGGAAAGTGTTATGTCGTTTACGTACACGAGTCCCAAAAATCCAAGAGTGGGCATTTTTTTCATTACATTCATGGCCCACTGCCGACCTTCATATCTTTAAAATGATTGGCCGAGGGCATTCTGGCCACCTTTCTTGACCTCGGGTGTTCCGTTCGATAAGATTCCGACTACTTCGACCACTTCCAGAAAGGTCTACAAAAGTGTCATGAACCATATCGGTGTTGTTCGATGTTGTCTGGTCCACTTCTTGAAATTTCTCAACTTTTGTAAAGCCGCACTTCAATATCATCAAAGCCCCAAAACTTCTCGGCGGAGCTTCGTGAAGCAGCCACTCACGGAGTGACCTCGCACGCGTCGCTCAGCTTGAGCATGGAAGACCCAATACATGCCTCATCCTCATTCTGGAAATTGTATACATGTGCTCAACATACTTGACGCTTGCCATCAAAGTACACCATTGTTTGATACGGATTATCGAATTGTCCCAAATCCCTGTATCGTCTTTTGTTCCGCACCTCATTCATATGAACCACCTATGTCCCGCCCGGCGTAACAGCACGACCATGGTTACTAAATCTCAATCTAGCTTGGTCGGGTCTAAAAAGATTTGGCAAGGACGCATTGTACTACACATGCTTTATCCGCCCATTCTTTGTGATGGAGGGTGTTACGTTGCTCAGTTTCAGTACATGCAATCATCGTTTGTACCAAAAAGCAATGGGATGGCTCCTCACATGCACTTTGCTTGGAGGAATGAATGACAAAAATGAAAAAGCATGTTCAAATGTAAACAATGGAAAATCGAGCGGTGCGGACCGACACATCCCCCCATGGTTCTAGTTTGAATTTAAACATTTTGGTTGTCGAGTCCGAACACAAGAGCGTCATACCTTGTCAATGAAGCCTCACAGAAGCCGTGCATTTGCAGTGTAAGAGGAGAATATGAACTATAGTTAAACATTTGGCTGAAGCCAATGGCAACACCAATGAAACCCATGGAAAGTGGTTTCAGGCCTTGCATTCCAACCTGCTATGCAGATGTGAGCGCCCAATTCTATTGTGTTCAATAAGGGGTGAGGCTGGGAGTCGTTGGAGTCCGTCGTTGGCTGGACCGCGGCTGGATTGTTGGGTTCACGTATTCGGTCAGCAAAATCCACACGTGTATGCACTCATTTTTCTCTTTTCGGCTCAAATTTCTTCAGTTTTTGATACTTTGTACTTGGAAAGTCCTAACGATAGTGGGGCTACCGATGCCATGCCACACGATCAGTATGGCAGGAGCTTTTCTCAACGAATGCTCAGCTGAGCGCCATATCGCAACCGTCTGATCAGGAGTGTGGTCGCCACTATGCTATTATGAACTGGATTGTGGCATGTTCATCTCCATCCTACCACATGCAGCAGCATTCAAACGCCCAAGGAGCTCTTACCAAATGCCCAACAAGCGCCAACGATCGACCAACCATCGATCCGCGAGTGTTGTGAGTTCGTTAGCGATGGTTGGGTTGCCCTCGCCAACCACTTTTGTTCGCGATCGACGGCCTCGCCCTCGAGCGAAGTTCGTACACGTTCCCAACCTTGTTGGAGGATTGAGAGCATGGAGGTCGTCGTCATCAGTTTCCAGGAGTTCGACTTCCGTTTTTCTCGTCCAATCGAGGATACTAGCGCGCTTTCTTAAAATTGGACAAAATTTTCATACTTTCGATGACTCCACGGCCGATCTCAACAATGGCGAGAAGGAAGGTGATTGGGAACTTCCGATTTCGTTGGAATCCGTCGTTGATGACGCATTCCAACGACTCCCAGCCTCACCCAAGATAACACAGGCTCACATGACGCGGCATGGCTGCACAGCCCTGTGATCCCAACCATATTGTGAAATCCAAGTTTTAGCTCTTCTTCGTGACCTTCCAGGCAATTGCTTTTGCTGATGCTCGCCGGACAAGATTATTCGGCCCCCCTGTTCACTTCGATGTTGACTTGCGACGTGGGAAGCTGTTCACGGGTGTCCCGCGAGGTTGCCGCAGAGCTTTTTCAAACAAGCCATCACGTGAAGTGACATATGGGACTCCACGCGCCTTTGGGTCTACGTGGCGCCGCACGATGTGGCATATCTTCTTTATGGTGGCGAGCTGCACATGGGGATGAGAGACGAGCCCACTTTCCAGCAAAAGATACTTCTTGACACGTCAACTGTGGGTATGCCTTTCAATGGACAAAGAAACTTGCGACTTAACCATCTCTCCCAATGTCGGACGTATTCGGTTCACTTTTA
>SZWC01005180.1:65639-88920 GCA_023375785.1 Penium margaritaceum
CTTGTTCTTGTAGCATGCATCGTGCACAGAGTTTTTTTGACCCTGCTCGACACACGTGTGCAATCCTCATCCCGTGTGTGCTCTCCAGGTTCATGGTGCTGGAGGACGACGAGTACCGGCTGGAGGATGTGTTTGACACGGTGGCAGCCATGGCCACGCAGGCGGCACGCAACACGGGCGTAGACATGCTGTGCGTGCCGCCGCAGGGTCTCGCCTGTCAGCCGCCGCTGGCCGGTGATGCAGTGCGGCTGCAGCAAGCGCTGGCGGAGTTCGCATCCGTGGCCATGCAGTTTACGCCGCGAGGGGGGTGGGTGCGCCTGCGCCTCGTCACGGGGGGACGTGCACTCTTTTCTGACAACACCGCGCTGCGCTGCGAGTTCAGGTGTGTGGGCATAGGCAGCTTTGCAACGAGATCACATGCAACATTATGTTTTTCAGCAACATCACGTTTTGGAGGCCACCACCCTCACAGGCTTCCCATCCATTTTTCCTTCCTGCAGGCGTGGCACATGCATGATCATGTCCACGTCTATGGTTTACAGGCTGGTGCCTTGCGTCTGTTTGGTACCTGGTGCTTTCGCTCAAAACAAAGTGTGTGCCTTGTTGGTGTTTGCAGGATCTCACACTCCAGCGCAACTGGTGTTCCCGACGACATGATCCGCCAGATGTCCTCTGCCGGTGGCAAGAAGCACCACCAAAACCAGCAGCAGCAGAAGGAGCAGCAGCCACAGGAGCACCAATGCACTCAGGAGGGCCTGGGCTTGTCTGTTGCCCGCAGCATTGTGCTTGCCATGCACGGCGACGTTCAATACGACCGCAGCACGCATGAGGGACGCTGCGAGTTCGTGGTGCGATTGGCACTTCCCTACCCCATTGACAGCTTATCCTCGTCTGGCGCAGCACCGTCTTCAACCACAGCCCGTTGTGCTGTGTCTGCATCGTCGTACAGCCATGGTCTCAATGCTGGAGCTGCAGCCAGTGCCAGCCGGCCATCCACTGGCACGCCGCTGATGCTGCCGTCTGAGAAGCTTCACTCCAGCCACCACCAGCACCAGCATCAGCTTGCATCACACTGACCACTCAACATGTCACATGATCCCCACGCATCTTCTGACTGTCCGCTTGCATCTCAATGCTATGGTGAGAGGCAGGGGCCGAGCAAGGTGGCGCCAACTTTGGCGACCAGATGCTGGTTCATAGACTGTGGTGCTGAGCTGCCTGCACTTTATGGTGACATGCAAAGCTGCAACGAGGGCAGACTTGTAAGTTAACTCTCTAGATTTAGGCCACATTTTCAAGGGGTGCTTTAGATGGCAAACTGTGATGGCTCAAAAAAATGGAGCGCATGAATAAGCCGTTTGTATTGAATTTCTGGAAAAATGTCAGCCTTGTTGTTTCCATATGTTATGCTCTAGCACTGCCACTGAACCCGCAACCATGATCATGTTTACTTGCATTCTTCATTCAATCTGTGAGTGCATTGAAAGAAGATGGCGTCCCACAGCTGAGGGGGAAAGCACTGTCGTATTTGATCCCTGAGATGCCATTGTCCTTGAACTAGGCGGACAACATTGGAATCGAGAATCTTGGCAACCCTGTATGGGTGTGCGTCAATAAGATTTATGCATAGATGATTTGTCCACCGCAAGGGGTGCATGAGATGCTATGTCGTGTGGAAACTGGAACACAAGATTACAGAACGGGGTACATTGACACGAGACATTGAGAAGGATTTGAGTAAAATGCTTTCCACTAGAATGCTTTTGACAAGAACGTTTTTTTGACTAGAATGTTTTTCACTACACAACAGGACTGAAATGTACATGAAACTGCACAGCAGTGCAGCGGGTTCTGAAGCATGCAAAGAAGGACACTGAAGATACATTGTGATGTCGGCATCTATGTGTTTCACCAATGTTCGGGTTTTTGCTTGTGAACACGTTGGTGACATTTAAGTGGAACCGTGTGAGGGGAAGAGCATGAGAGCATGAGGGAGCGAGAGGGGACGCCATAGTTCAAGCATGGCACTTACAAAAATGTGCAAAAGGAATGGGGCTGACTCGCAGGTGGGTGAAGCGGTTAAGGGAGCTCGCCCCACGTCACATGCAAGGTGAAGTAGTTAGTGGAGAATAGTGGGAAAGAGAGCACGAGGGAGAGACAGAGCAAGCGAAATCGTAGATTTTGGTGAAGCTCACACTTCAAACAAAAAGAGTGACAAGGTTTTGGGTGGAACAAGGCCTTGGCACGGTGAGCGAGACCCACCTCGTGCAACAAAAACATTTTCTCACAGTTCCATCTGTGAGAGGCAGTTGCTCGAATCCACCAACCATAGGGATAGCAAGTGAGAGCGAGTTCGCTGCTCGCTTGGTCCCTCCACCAGGATGACATCTGTGTCCCGTGCTCTTGACACGCCATGGCACCGTGAAACCTCTTGGGTCCTACATGTGCTACATTGTGCACTCGTGATTCTTGCCTATCCACTGGTATCAGAGCGGATTGGGAGAGACCTCTAGAGCAAACGGTCCTACCTGTGGATCTCTCACGTCCATCACCGCCGCCGCTGCAGCCGCCGCCGCACGTCGACACGTGCAGCGCAACAGCAGCAAGCAGCGCACCCCTTGCCTCTGCGACCTTCTGCCTTGCTTCCGTCTGCTTCGCGCACGCTAGTTCTACAGATTGCGGGATGCCCGCGGATCTCATCGCGGCATCCATTCCTCCATCATGGACTGCTTAAACTCTGGCTACCGCCGGAGTCCGGGCCATAGCTTAAAGTCAGCAGCGGCCGCAGCACCGGCCCGTCCTGCCGTGATAGGGGCAGGTGTCATAGCAGCAAGGCAGCAGCCGTCTCTTTGGCTGCTTCGGCCGCAGCACGCTCTCTACCGCAACGTCCTTGCTTTTGCACCATCCCTTCCGCAACTGCCGTCGCAGGCTCCAGAGCTTCGACCATCCAAAGCAGCTGCGGCAACGTCATTGGTGGTGACGACACTCCTTGCAGCCCCCTCCCCGACTGCCTCACCCCATCCGCCGTTGCGACGGCTGTCTCTGCAGCGGGACGCCACTCTCAGGAGACCAATGCCACATTGGTGGCGCCACCAGTCACGCTGGCGTCTCGTGAGGCTCCCAGGCCGCTGCCGCTTGATCCGTACTATGAGGGACGGCCATTGTAGCATCGCTCTCGCTCGTGCAGCAGTGGGGGCAGCAATGCCACAGCCGGGTCCCCGCCATCTCTGCCCGAGGGTGCAACACGTCAAACCTCGGTAAGCGTCTTCCCTCCCGCTTCTCCTGAGGACCCTCAACCACGTGTCGTCGTGGCGAGGACGTCACCTTCTTTCTCAGCTGTGGGTGGCATTCTTAGAGGAATTCACCGCGTTCCCGGACACGTTCACGCGTGTAGCCTCTGTAGTTATAGATGCCGCAGCTCAAGCCACAGCTACATTTGCAGTAGCAGCCAGGGCTTCGCGTGCTCCTGCCACCACATCTGCTGGCAGGGCTGCCGAGGCCTATACTGAGGTAGCAATGGTAATTGGCCCCATTGATGCAGCAGCTGCAGCCATAGGCACGCGATTTGCAGCAGCCGCATCAGTTATAGCATCATCCACTGCATCTGTAGCGTCGGCCACAGCAGCGGTAGCATCATCAATCCGCACCTCCATTGCTGCCGCTGTGGGATTTGCATCATCATCTCCATCGGCCGTTGCCAGCATCGTCACCACCCTCATCTCAGCCATAACTGTCGCCACCACGCTACACACATCACATTCGTCACAGGCGCCCTTGCCCTCTTCGTCCCAGCTACTACGGCTGTCTCTATCCTGCCTGCAGCCTCTGCTGCCGTTGTTCCTCCTCTTCTCTCCTTCCTCTGTAGACCGAATCCTCCCGTAGCCTCATGAGCTATCCATCTCCTTGTCTTTTGCTGTTGGCCTTGTGTCTCTGCTCTCCTTGCAATTGCTTGTCGTGTCTGACCTGGGGTGGGTTGTCCTGCGGCACTTCTACCACTTGCGAAAGGCACCCTCTGATATCTCACACCCACTTGGCCAGGGAAAACTCTGCCGAAATCTGTCCATTAGAGCCCTACAGCCGTCGCCATGCCTGGTGATGACGATTCAGTCATTGCTAACTTGCAGCGGCAGCTGAACCTCGCTTGCGAGGCTCAGCGGGAGGCTGAGGATTGTCTCAAAGTCGCGAACAACAATCGCACAGCCTTTGCTGATGAAGTCGCTGCCATTGAGCTCAAACGTCTCCCTGCTACGGCCATCTCACTCTGTGGCACCCCCGCCAGCAACAGTGCTGGTGCCTCCTCCACTCCATCTGCTGCTAGCACAGCTGATGCCAAGTCTGCCGATGTTACGCCTGATGCCACCTCTGCCACTGCAGCCCGCCAGCATGACTTCTGTTCTCAACCCCCTGTCCTCGCCATTGGGCTTTCTTTCTCTACCTAGAAAACTCGCTTCAGTGCCTGGGCTCAGCGGGAACGCCTGTAGCAATACTATTTCCTAGCTATTCCGTCCTTCATGCCTGTCACTGACGAGTCCGCTCGCGCTCTCCGTGCTCTCATCGCTGCCGCACCAGAAATTCTTGTTGACGATGTCGTCACATACAACACAGACTCTGCCGTCCGATGTCTAGCTAACCGCATTGGTGTATACACCATGCTTCGCAGCTGCACTAAGGTCAATGGCCAGGCTACTCAAAGTGCACTCACCGTGCAGTTCAGCACTCTTGTGATGCGTGCGGAAGAATCGGCCAATGCGTATTGGGCCCGGGGGCTCAAACTACTCCGTGAGCTTGGCGATGCCGCACCAGGCGAGCTGTCGGTGGTACTCACCATAGTCAACGGGCTGATTCCCAAGCTCTCTGACCTCCTTCGCAATGTCAAGGCTAATGAGCTACAGCGTCTCGCGTCTGAGCCTATGCCGCCGAGGTACCCTTCTGGTGTTGGAGCACTCTGGGAATTTTCCACAAAGCGTCTTTCTGCCTTATGGACCAGCCTGCAGAACAAGCATCTCCACCGTCCCGTCGTCGCTGGGGTTGTTGTTGTCACTACTGCCACCCATTCCTCCAGCTCCATCTCCACCTCTACCACCTCATCCTCTTTGACCTCTAGCACCACAGCTCTTGTCTCTCAGGGCCATGGGCGTGGACGGGACAAGGGCAAATGCAAGGGCAATCCACCGACTTCACCTCTCGTGTCCCTAACGAGGTGGTGTGCTCAAAGTGCGGCTCTTCCGAGCACTCTGCTTGGAAGTGTCCTGCGCCACCTGATGACCTTCGCCTTGCACACGCCATGCATGCACAGTGGGCAAGTTCCAGTGGCTCCACCTCGTCTGTGGCCAGCACCAACTCCAACTCCATCACCTTTGCTCGGTCCACCGGTTCCTCCTCTGCACAGGCAGTGGAGGAACCGGTGTGCTCTTCTTGCCTCACGTACTCTATGTGCCTTCCTTGGAACTAAGCTTGCCGTCGTTGACATCTCTAGGCAATGAGGGCATGGATTTTTCTGCCAGTCAGGGTGTTGGCACTGTCTTTCTCCGTCCCTCTGGTTGTGTCGGCTTGCAGGGTGTCAAGTGTGACAAAACTTATCATGTTCCTTTGCTTGCACCTTCCACCTCCTTTGTTGGCAGCTCCCTCATCCACGTCGCTCCCTCTCTCTCCCCTGAAAATGTTCAGCTCTTGCATCACCATCTAGGGCATGTCCACAGTGATTTCATGACCAGCATGCTCCGTCTCCAACCGGCTCTTGGTCAGTCACCATCCACTTTTACGGCACCCTGTCCCTCTGACTGTCTTGACTATGCCCAGGGCAAGATGCACGCTCTCCTTTTGCCCCCTATGATTCCCAGTCTTCAAACCAATTTATCTTGTCCACGCTGATGTCATGGGTCCCCTTCTCCACAATTTTCTTGGGGGTGCTGGTCGGTATGTTCTGTGTCTCACTGATGACTCCTCTCGTTTTTGCTGGATCTCTGCTCTTCGCTAGAATAACAATGTGTGCGCCATCTTTGAACCCTGGCTCTTGCAAGTAGAACGTTCCTGTTAGCAATCCCTGCGTGTCTTCCGCAGTGATCCCGGCGGTGAGTTTCTTGGTCCCACCGCACGTCTTCTTGAGTCTAAAGGGGTGTGTTCGGAAACCTCTGCTCCCTACACACCCCAGCAAAACTTTGTCTCTAAACGCTAGAACCGGATGCTTGCCGGTGGCGTCCGGACTCCTTTGTCTAAGTCCGGTTCCTCCCCACTTTTTCCCTTTGACGCCATATGCTATATGGCTTGGGCGTGGAATCGTGTCCGCCATGTTCCCCTCCCTCACACTATCACCCCTTTTGAGCGCTGGAATGGCACCCGTGCCGATCTTTGCCTCTCTCGCTTGTGGGGTTGTATTGTGTTTGTCTAGAGGACCTTCGCGATGGGAAGCTCTCTATGCCTAGGCCTCTCTGCCCCTTTCTGGGTGTCCCTACCTAGTCTAAGGCCTGGAGCTTCTGGGATCTGGAGGGCCAGCGGGTTATCGAGTCTCGTGATGCCCTGTTCTTTGAGTCCGTCTTCCTGCGTAACCTCAGCCGTCTTGCTCCCTCTCACTCTCTATTGTCGCTCTCTCGGTTGCGGGGGGAGGTCGGCCCTGCTATCCATGCTGTCCCCGTAGACCCTACTGTTGTCTCCGCTCAGTAGCCTTCACCCTCGGTGCAGCCTCCGGAGCCAGACACAGAATTTGCATGACCCTCGGAGGCTCTCATGGCCACACTCCTACTTCCAGTATCTTGTCCGCACCTTCTGTGTTGGAGTCTGTGTCTCCTGCGCACTCCTCTGCGACCCCCTCCATTTTGCTCCTAGTGCCCAGTCCGCCGGCTCCTGCCATGCCAACGCCCGGTGCTCCCTCTAGTCCTCCACCCGTCTCTCCCTTTGTACGTGGGGGAGACCTTCGTGCTCTTCCCACTCGCTCCCATAGAGTCTCTACGTCGTAAACCCGATCGTCGTAGTCACAGCCTGAGCAGGCGCCGGCATTACCGGCCGGCATGGATGCCTTGGGCTTGGCCACAGGGGTTGTCCACCCCAGCTCTGCCCTTGGCTATGCGCTGATCCTCACAGAGCATGATCAAGCACTCAATGCCACCATTCTTGGCAGCATCGTGGAGTGTCATGCCACTACTGTTACGTCGCCCCCGTCGCCTGAACCCACCATAGTCCACCAGGCACGTGCAGAACCTGACTCCCAACAGTGGGAGGCTGCCATGCATGATGAGCTTTGAGCTCTAGGCGATCGCTCTGTGTATGAGATTTTTTATCTACCGTTGGGTTGCAAGGCCATTGATGCTCGATGGGTTTTTTATGGAAGTACAAGCCCAACGACGAGCTTGACAAGTACAAGGCACGTCTTACAACCAAGGGATTGAAGTCAACACCGGTGACCAAGTCACCGGTGTTGACTTCAAAGAGAAATTGCCCCCGTTGGACATTACACCATTGCTCGAGCTCTCCTAAGTCTCGTTGCGCATCATGGCTGGGACCGCGAGCAGATAAACACCAATAATGCCTTCCTGCACAGACTGTTGGAGGAGGAAATCTATATGGTCCAACCCCCAGGGTTTGCGGATGACACTGACAGATTTTGGAGACTGCGCAAGGCCCTCTACGGCCTCAAACAGTCACCTAGTTGTTGGAATCGAGAGATCGCATCAACACTGGAGAAAGGGGGACACCGACAGAGCACCGTTGATCCTTCCCTTTTTGTCACCGTACCATTTGCAGCCATACTTGTCTATGTCGATGACCTGCTGATCGCGGCGCCGAGTCGTGAGGCAGTGGCCTCCGTCAAGTCCTTGCTACAGTCCACATATATGATGAAAGACTTGGGTCCAGCCCGAGTCTTTCTAGGCATGGAGCTTGAGCATGATCGCATTTGTCACGTTCTCCACGTTCACCAGGCTGCGTATGTCAAGAGCCCGGGGGAGCGCTTTGCCTCCCTTCACGAGTTTGTCCCCACTGCTTCCACACCGATGAAGCCCGCCACATAACGGCTGCTCAAGACACTCGACGTGTCAAAGGTGGAGCCGCCAGTGGAGGTAACTGATTACCTTCAAGTGAAAGGGTCTTTGATGTACCTGGCCACCACTACGTGGGCAGATCTTGCCTTCGCGGTGAACTTTCTTGCCCAGTTATCACAGTGCCCTAGAGTGCAACGCATTGAGGCAACATGTGTGTCATCAGGTATGCGCTCTCTACAACTCGTGTTGGCCTCTGTTACCGGGCACAGCCGTCACTGGTTGTTGATGGATGTATTGACAATGACTGGGTGCATAATGTTGATGCTCGTAGTTTCACGGGCTACATCTTACTTTACTTGTTGGCGGGACAGCGGTCTCATTAAAAAGCGGTAAGCAAGGTTGTGTGGCATGCAGCTCCAGTGAGGCTAAGTATGTTGCTCCTCAGGCACCTGTGAGAGCGTCTGGTTGTCTCACCTATTGCAACAGTAACTTCCCCATCTCTTGCATCACCTTGCATTGTGACAACCAAATCACAAAGGCGATTGCTGAGCACAATGGCATGCATCACACTCGCACCAAGCATATCAATGTTGAAAACAATTTTGTGCATGAGCGTGTGGCTGCAAGCGATGTTCAAATCATGTGGGTTCACACCAGACAGCAGCAAGAAAAGATACTTAGCAGTAACGTCTTCCAGGCAGCCGTTCACGCAGTTGGACTGTTGTGTGCTCGCAATGTTCTAGGCTGATCTGTTGTGCCAGTGCCTGTGTATAGTCAAGTGTCACTACTCGTGACGACAGTGTTTTGTATGTGAGTGTTTTGTGCTCAGTTCGGCCGCGGGTCATGGGGGAGTGTTGGTTTATGTGTCAGCATCGTGTGGCAACCTCTGGCCTCACTACACACTCACATCACTGATGCAGGTGACTGACCAGAGAGAGACAACGCTGCATGCTGTGCCCTCGTGACGACATTTCCACATGCCGGACCAACTCCTTCAACCTAGGTGTCAGGAGGCTACACCATCCTTGCATGCTAGGCATAGACTAAGGCAGGTACTCGCCCAAGCCCAGTTTCTGCAGGGTGCTTACTTGCTGTCAAGATATTGGGGTTGAGTAAGCTCTAGATGTGAGAGATGGTGGCTCGAATCCACAAACCCTAGGGATAGCGAGCAAGAGTGAGCTCACTGCTTGCTCGCTCGCTCCCACCAAGATCACATCTGTGTCTCGTTACTCGTAACTTTTACTTCTTTCTTGCATCTTTTTTGCTTGTAACTCCCCGTGTTCTTGACACGCCATGGCACCGTAAAGCATCTTGGTTCCTACATGCTCTACATTGTGCACTCGTGACCCTTGCCTATCCACACCCCTGAGGTCGAGCCAGACCTCTCAGAAAGAACCGAGAGTGACTGCAACCAGAAAAATTCTGGCTGCATGATCCAGCGAGATCAGCACACAGCAACTGACCCCAACAGCCACAAACCAACCTTGCATGAAACACAAGCCACATCATCTTAAAGTGTATGTGGGCTTTACACCAACTGTGCAAAAAATCAAACAAGTATTCCATGTTAGAGATTTCAAAGAGCAACTGGCTCGCCCAAAGGCACAAGCCTCAGGCTACGTAAATGGCAGAGTCCATATCAACACAGAGTGTGAAACTCCTGAAATGCTTGAGTCAGTTGTTGCCTCTAGATGTTAGTATTGGTTTTCAGCTGTTGACTTATCAAAACATTGATTGCTGTCCACTGGTTGCAATTACTAGTTCAGATTGTTAGAACCATGGGTATCACGAGGTAGAGGTGCAAGGACATGGAAAACTTCCCATGTAGGACACGCCATGGCTGAAAGAGATGCTTTCATTACTTTCTCAAGAGTTCATGACAAACATGAATGACACGGGTTAAGTAGCAAGAGCTGGTGAGCATTGTGTCCACTGTGCAACAAGCACGTCAACCCCACACCACCACCTGGAGGTCGAGCTTGACCTCTTGGCAACAAAACATAGGACAGATACTCACAATGACAAAGAACTAGTCTGGTCATGTGGCCCCCTAAGGATCATCACCCGGCATGCCAAAAAAATTGATTCCCCATAATACACACAAACACATTGGAGATGGCCCTGGTATTCTAAAACGTTGAAGGGCCAGAGCTCCCATCAGCAAGATTCATAAGACAAAACGTGTCAAGTGGCTGAGAGCCACTTGACACGTTTTGGCTGGCTGGCTGCTGCTGGTAGAGTGTGGGGGATCCTGTATGTATGTGTCCCATTACGTGGAAAGAGCTTTAGCGCAGTCACCTGCTTAGTCTCCTGTACAAGTATGATGGAGGAACAAGCATGTGGAGCAAGAAAAGAGGGAATCACAAGTGTGACGGGTCACCAACTCGCCTACAGACATTAACAATCCTCCATGACCCACAGTCACAACTCTCAAATCCTACAACAAGCCAGTATCAGTTAGAACAGAGAGGGTGAGAATGATCAAATGGGGTCATGGGGACAGGCTAGACCAACAGCATGAACACCAAACTTGAATACGTTTCTGCTGAGTGCCTTCTTGAGAAAGTCAGCCAGTAGTTAGTGTTTGTCTACCCAGACAACTCGGACCAAACCAGAAGTCATGCACTTATGGGCAAAGTGATGAACAACATCGATGTGTTCTTTGTGCAAGTGATGCCTACCATCATTGCCAGCAATAGCTTTTGTTCTTGGATTGTTACAGCACAAAGTGATGCAGCGAATAGGAACGCACAACTGCTGTAGCAAGCGGCAAAGCTAGACAAACTCACACGTAATTGCACCAATTCCTACATACTCAGCCTCGCTCGAGCCTCTTGCTACAAAACCTTGTTGATCTCTTTTCACAAGGAAACAAAAGTGCCTCTAACAAGGAAAATATACCATGTGCGGCTACGTGCATCTCAATCATGAGCCCGGTCACTATCGGTGAAATCATCCACAACGACTGAGAGCGTAGCGTACCACATGAAGTGCAGCCTCAAAGTGTCTCTCTCCGGAAGACGGAAACAACTGTGATAGAAATTTCATCGTAAAGGCTACATCCGCACAAGTGGTGGCGGCCAGGTACATCAGTGAGCCTATGACATAAAGATAGTCTATTACATTCACTGATTTCCCAAGCTTGGAGTTGTCCAGTGACTTCATCAGTGCCTGCCCTACAGGATTCATCGGCGTAGAGGCCAACTGACGAACATAAATCATGGAGGCAAACTGCTACCCCGCTCCCCTCTGCAGACTGTGGACATACTCAAGATGATGTACATGTAGTGTCAGCTTTCAGTGGTCACGCTCAAGTTCCATGCCCAAGAAGACTCGGGCCGGGCCAAGGTATTTCATTTTGTAATCTGTATGAAGGAGGAATTCAGCCCTTGAAAAACAGCTTGGTTGAGGGATGCAATGAGTAGATTATCCACACACAATAATGACAACAAGTGTTGAAGGGGTGCACTGAGAAACAACGCAAGATCAACAATGCTTCTACAAAATTCATCTTTCTCAAGCATGGTCGTGATCTCCTGATTCCAACACTGTGGTGAATGCTTGAGGCCATACAAGGCCTTGCGCAATCGTTACACCTTGTTGGTGCCATCCGTGAAACCAGGAGGTTGGATCATATAGACCTCTTCATCAAACATGCCATGAAGGAAGGCATTCTTCACATCCATTTGCTCAAGTTCCCAGCCATTTTGGGCAACAAAATGAGAACGGCTTGTGCACTGGTGTAGCGGCCTACAGGGAAAATGTCTAATAGAGGTCGATTCCAGGAATCTAGGAGAATCCCTTGGTTGTGAGACGCGCTCTGTACAACTCTACTGTGTTATCTAGCTTCAATTTTTGGCTACTTGACGATGTGCCTGCCAAGGGGGCGATCCACAAGGTCGTACAAATGTGCTTAGACAGAGCCTTGAATTCATCCTGCATTGCTGATTTCAACAGAGAGCAGTCAGAAACTTTGCGAGCCTTGTGAACTGTCACAGGCTCTGCAGGAAGTGGTGAGAGACCAACAGTGGAAAAACAGTGGGCCAAACATCCAAATACAGACATGCAGAGAGCATGAAAAAAATTGTGCTCCACAAGAGAGTAGCCGAGGGCAGAGGTAGGATTTATCATCAATAAAGAGGTGGAGAATTCAGCTGAAGCGGTGAGCCCAAGTGTACAAAGCTCAGGCTCATCAGACAGTGTAGTCTGATCTGGAGCAGTGGGACCATGTGTGAACGTACCCTGAGAGGAAGTAGTAGACTCGTAGTTTTTTTGGGAACTGCAGGTAAATGACCACCATACGTGTAGGGAGACACAAGGCGAGTAGAGGAGGTAGAGAACAATGATGGAGAAGACAGAGGGGGTGGTGGAGTGGGAATTGAGGAACCAGTGAGCGTCGGAGTGGGAGAGGACGCAGGCAAGACTGGAGAGAGTGGTATATGCATGGGAATTGCTAGAGAATATTGAGCGGAGGCAGCAGGTAGGGAAGGAGATGTATGGAGTAGTGACAGGGCTCTGGAAAGAATCATCAACAGTGCCCCAAGCCGAGGGTGAGCCGGAGACAAACGGCATAGAAGAAGGTGTATACATGACAGGACCTTTGCCAAGCTGAGAAATTGGGACAGAGGCATGAGAGGTAAGACGAGAAAGATCTCGTTCAAACACATCCTTGAAGAAAAGATCATCACGGGCTTCAATGACACTGCGCTAGGATGGGTCCCAAAAGCACCATGCCTTGGAGGAGGATGGAACACCAAGGAAGATGCTAAGTCAGCCCCAAGGAGAAGCTCACTCTCATGATGATCATTGGGCAGCCACACAGCAGCTGTAGACCTCCATACATGAGTTAGACACAAGTCAGCACAAAAACCAGTCCATTTTTCAAAGGGTGTGTCATTACGAGGGAGAGGACCATGAGGGACACAATTTCACACCCACGTCATGTTGACATGGCTTCAAAAGGCAAAAAGAGGAGACTGGAGGGAGTTAGAGAGAAGATAGATTATCCTCTCAGCTACGGAGTGGTTCTAGCGTTTAGATGTACCGGTATGTTGGGGCGTGTATCTGACAGATGGTTCCATGCGCACACCTTGGGATTCAAGGAAAAGAGAGTTGGGTCCAGTAAATTCACCACCGCAACCACATAAAGAACACAAAGTTGATAACCACATGCACGTTAGCCTGAGGGAGCCAAGTTTCAAGGATATTGGTGATGTCACTCCTGTAACAGATAGAAAAGATCCACCAATAACATGAAAAATTGTCGGTGAGACATAGGATATAGTGGCCCAAACTTCTAAGTAAGTCATGGAGAAGAAGGCCCATGACATCAGCATGCACAAGGTCAAGGGTGTGGGAGACCAAGGAACCAGAGGTGCTGAAGGGGGAGCTGGGAATCTTCCATTGAAATTCAAGACAGTATATGAACCAAGGTGTGGGGAACGTGATGATGTCCAGACCAGTGGCAAGCGGCACGTGGAGCATGGGGACAATGGCAGCAGTATGAATTTGGCAGATGCAACAGCTTAGTCTGGTCATGGGACAAGGGCAGAGGGATTACAAGGTGAAGGAAGGGAGCTAGGAGTACAAAGGAGACAATCACAACGAAGCACAAGAAGCACAACTCTGCCGGAGAAGTGAATGGAGAAAATGTTACAACCACAACTAGACAAAAATTCCATGCCCTGGTCATCACCAACAAGAGGTTGACCTCCATGTGAGGCACGTACAGGATGTCTAGCAAGAATAGATCACCACCTGGTCCAGTGAACAAACAATACACAAACCTTGAAGAAGGAGAATTTGGCCTGTACCGGTGCGCACAAAGCGCATTGAGCCAACATGAAGGAGGAATGAAAAGAAGTCATGTGGTGGGTAGCCCATGAATCAATAATCATGAAGCCACTCGAGACATGAGTTGGGGGGAACACAAGGCATACAACAGCAGTGTCCCAAGAGTGGGATGTGAGAATCTCCAAGGCAGTGAGGGAATGTACAAGACTGCCATTCCTTTATCCATGGACAGTAATCAGGCAGGCAACCTTGAACCCGCTCTCCCCCCGATGATGTACCACAAAGGGATCCATCCGACTTATAGATGAGGGAACGAGACATGCCCATCACACCCTCACCTCCATGATCACGAAACTGGAGCAGTTTATGGCAACATTTCTCGAGGCCACGCTCCTCAGCACAACGACTTTCGAGAAGACGATTGCTCGAGCTCGGCTCCAAGAAACTGACACCAACCCGAGACCAGACGGGTGGAGTGTACTGAGAGGAGAATGGCCCATAGTAGATTGGTCCCATGGGCAGCGGAACCCATCCCCAAGTGGGGAAATGACCAGGAAATGGTGCAGTAAAGCTGTGGTTAGGGAAGGGAAAAAATGCACTGAAGGGGGTGGAGGGTGTAGTGACGATGGTGTTGACTACCGCTGTGGTAGAGGAGGTAACACCCATGCGATCCCAAAGAGCTTGCATAGGCGAGTCAATGCACACATCATTTTGTGGGGCTGTGCACTTTTTCGCAGAATGCCCAGTGGCACCGCAGTTTGAGCAGGTGACTGCTGACCGGGTGTGTGTGCTACCGGCACCTCACCCGCCTTGACCATGGTCCCTGACTCAGCCACGATTGTTGCCACCATTTCCATGGCCTGCCCCCTCTGTGGGGTTAGCCGCAGTTGTGTAGGAGGTGGATGTGGGGGTGAAAGAGGAGGAAGAGGATGTGGCAAAGAGGAGAGGATGTATTCACAGCAACCAAAGTAGTGCGATGAATGCATTTGCTTTGGAGATTGTTCCACTAGCCAGTAAGACAGGTCACTATGAACGCAGAGATGGTGCCAATGCAAGGGGGTGACTTGGGTGGCACTAGATCAGCAGAAAAACGTGCAAGTTCAATGCAAGGAACATGCAGGTACAGGTGAGACAGCTCACACAATAAAAGAGACGGGAAGAGAATTGGCCGGACGCGGCCTTGTGAAGATTGCAGAGAAGGTAGAGGCTACAGGTCCAGTATGCATCAGTAGACTCATCTTCCCTCATGCACAACTGGTCGAACTGAACACTGAGAGCCCTCTGAGTTACATGACCTGTGATTATTTTGCAGCGGTGGATAGGGCATATGCACAAATGGATCAGCAGGGGTGAGACATGCGTTGTCAGCATTATACATGCCAATGTCATCAAGGAGGTCACTGGAGCCCGCAATGATCAAGGCACGCATAGCACACAAAGCTTTAGACTGAGAAGGGACAAATGGTGGTGATGCAGTAGGGTCAGCAGGGTACTTGTACTCCTAGAGGAGCTCAACTTGGGCCCAGGACTCAAAACCTGGTTTCCCATGAAGAAAAGGTTACCTTGGGTGTGAATTGCAGTGGTGAAGTCTCAAAATCCTTTTCCTGCTTAGAAGTAGCCCCACCCGCATCCCCAACAGCCTCAGTTCCAACAGCATTCCCATCCTTCTCAGCACCCGCCGCACTCACAACACCAGCAAGTGCAGGAATGGTGCGCAGACGCTCCATGAATATGTCTGCTACAGCTGTAGCCATATCTGCATTATCATCAGCCGCATGCTTAAGCTCCACCTGGAGCTGACCCCTGTCAACCTGTAATTCATGCGGTGTTGCCTATAATACCTCAACAGTGTCTGTGGTCTCAGGCATGATGTGTGAAGTGGTGTGCAAGGAAAGGAAAGAGATGAGGTGAAGGATGAGATTCTTACCACACTAGCGGCAAGGCATAAGGGAAAAGAGTGGTGGGACTATGGCTACTACAGAGGAGGCAAGGACTGACAGCCACACCGTGACAACCACGTGAAGACAAAGAAGTCCAGTCACCGTGGCACCCAACACGGCTGCAGCTGCAGATGCAATCATCACGCCTGTCCTGGGATGGTGTGCAAGATCGCAAGGCTCCCCAGAGGGAGTGATAACTGCTGCTGCTTTAGCCGTGCAAATGGAGCTGACTGCACCTGAAGTAGTGACTGCCGCCTTGGCGGCAGCTATGGCGACGGCTGATGAGGCCACTGCAACCTGCACAGCAATGTTGGTAGCAGCTGCTGCCAGGAGAGAATGGGAGGTGGCTACCTCCGTGTAGGCAGCCATGGCTCTTTCAAGTGCCATTCCTGTAGGAGCCCTTCTGGATCAGCTGTAAATGAGAAAGTGGCAGCAGCACCTGCTGCTGCATCAAGGACTGCATGAGCAAGCCTGAGAGGGTCAGAGAGTACAGGGAGAAGTGGCGCACGTCCAAGTTGTTCTAGTTTACCAGCTGCACTATCTGGCAACTCAAACGTGATATCAAGGTGAGGCTGCTGATTAGAGGGACGCAAACTAGAAGGAGACTCTGGTAGACACTCAGCGGAGCACAGTGGGGAATTGATCTCACGATCTCTCACCTCCACGATGCAACGAACGTCCTTACAACAATGATGTGGTGAAAGCCTTTGGACTCTGATGGGCACGTCAGATTTCTCATCGTCCAGCCATGCCACCATTCATCAGGTCATGTTGTCTTGGTGCGGCTGTGTGCAGTGCCCTGTGAATACCCCTCTTTGCAATCGCCATGGGAATCAGAGGATCGATCCGGGCTGACTGGTTCAACCATGAGGTCAGGCGTGGCCACCTTGAGTGCTGTGAACGTGAGATCAAGATGTCACAAGGTGATTTGTGGCTGTGTGAAGAAATAGAATCTGCAAGGGGGATGGCACGGCCAAAGAGGAGGCCCGACAGCAGCTGCTGCTATGGCATGTGGTGCAGAGAGCTAGAAGGTGTAGAGAGATGTCAAGAGGGAGTCGTAGCGGCGGATCCACATGCTGTGATGGTGGTCGTGCTGCTGGAACACGAGAGCAGAAGGACTGAAGATGGTGTGCTTTCTCATGTGGCAGATGATGGGTAACACCACACTAAAGAGTGGAGGCGCACGTAGAGAGAAACAACAGGGACATCGGCTTGTGTTTCTGGCGATGCTGCCGGTCCAAGATTGTAATGCACTCTGCATGCGGGGTTGTGGAGAGCTGCAGCAGGAGAGCCAGATGCAGGCTAGTACCGATGGCAAGGCAGTACACTCTAGTGCTGTTGATGTCTCGGAGCAGCTACGAGGAACGGTGGATGGTATTGCTATCGATGCGGCAGGTGCAAGTTCGCGCTGCAGTTTACATATGGGGTACAAAGATTTGCAGCGTGAGAGCAGAGGGCAGAACAATGCTGTCGGCATGGAAGTTCTTGCTGCTGCTGTTGATGCCTTGGCAGAGTAGCTGCGACGAGAGTGAGCTGGAAGCCGCAACTGATGCAAGTATGACGGCGGAGGTGGGAGAGTAGCCAGATCCATGAATGGCCCAGGGTTTTGGAATGAGGGGAGTGTGTTTCCCTCCACCTGCTCTGATACCAGTAGTTTCTAGTTCAGATTTCTAGGACCATGAGTGTCATGAAGTAACGGTGCAAGGACGTGGGAAACATCCCACGGAGGACACGTCATGGCTGAAATAGATGCTTTCATTCTTTGCTCAGGAGTTGGTGAAAAACACAAGTAGCAGGGGTTACACAGCAAGAGCTGGTGAGCATGGTGCCAATCTTGCAGGAAGCACATCAACCCCACACTGCCACCCAGGGGTTGAGCCCGATGTCTCGGCATAAAATGGAGGACTGCTACTCACCATGACACATAACTAGTCTGGTCAGGTGCCCCCCTCAGGAGCAGCACCCGGCACGCCCGAAAAATTCATTCCCCAACCTACACACACAAATTGGAGCTGACCCTGGCATCCTAAAGTATCTAAGGTCCAGATCTTCCATAAAAAAGAGTCATCAGATAGAACATGTCAAGTGGCTGAGAGCCACTGCCTGGGCAGATGCTGCCACCAGTAGAGTGTGAGGGGTCCTTCACGTATGTCCCCTATTATGTGGAAAGAGCTCTAGCGCAGTCACCCACTTTGTCTCATGTATAAGTGTGGAGGAAAGAGCGTGTGGAGCAAGAAAAGAGGGCATTACAGGTGTGATGGGTCACTAACTCAACCACAGACATTAACAGTGGTTGCAGAAAAATGCATTTGTGCAGGAAAGCAAATCAACATGACTGCCATACAAAACAAGTGGCGCTCTGAGGCAATTACACATTCAATTCTTTGGGGGGGCTCACCAGCTCCACTCATGTTGCCTATGCCACTTAGATAGCTTTAGGCTTGTGCTGATGGGCTAGCTTGTAGCTCTCTAACATCCCTAACTTGGAACACAGCTGTAGACAGCTCACTTTGGTGGCATGTCCACATACACATAAGGATGATGTGGATATGCATGATTGTTTGATGTGGGTTACTTTGGTTAGTTGTCGAATGCTGATTCTCCCGGATCGATGCTTCCAGATTTTTCCAGCAGCAATCGCTAGCAAAATTTTCTTCGAGGTCTGGCTCGATCCCGGGGATGGCTGCAGTCACACCTTGTGCATGATGCAAGAGGTGGGTCTTGCTTTGTCGTGAAACCTAAGTCCTCACTTCACCTAACATTTTGACACCTGTTTCACAATTTCTAAGTGAGGTTGTAACTTCCATAGCTTCTCTCACGCTCTTGTTCCCTTGCTCCCTCTCCCTCATGCGGTTCTACCTTCTACTAGTATCAAAGCATTGAGGGAGAAGACCACTACTCTATTCCACCGCCCTCTCGCATGGTGGAGCATTGGTTCCAGGGACCCGGTCCATCACCACTGTTGGCCGCGCACATGCCATGGCTCACGTACCACCCTCCTGCAACCACTGACAGATGCACCTACCACTAGTGATGCACTTTGTAGAAGCACCGTTTGCTCACTAGGCACTTTGGCCCCATCTGTTGTGCTCGCCACCACCATGTAGCTTGTGGAAGTGCTGATCAACACGAAGGGAGAATCAAATGTTCTAAGGCCATTTACTGGGCTCTCTTGCCCACTCGCCAATCTCTGCATTGCCGGACTCTATGCCACTTGTCGGCGGCCTGTAGCTCACGGCCCCTCCATCTGCGGCAGCATCCAATATATACGGACCTCTACCCTAGCATCCTCAACCGTAGCAGCGTCCACAGCCTTTGCCTTCTTTGGGTCTACCCGGGCAACATTTGAAACCTTGGCATCATTATTGGTGGCATCAGCTACAGCCGCTGCATAGGCTGCCGCCACAGCATTGAAGCCGCAATTGCAACTGTAGCTGCAGCCGTAGCCTCATTCGTAGCCAGAGCAGCAGCCGCAGCTGCAGTACCAGCCACATCTGCAACTACAGCCGCAGCCGCAGCCACCGCCAGAGCCACCGTTGGATCTCCTGAGGTGGCATTTGAAGCGGTCGCATCACCTTCTGCTGCAGCTGCAGCAGCTGTAGCAACATCCTATTGGTGGCAGTACAGCCACCGTTGCCTCCATCCTAGCATCACCACCTGAATCACCTCCAATATACTCTCCAACATACAAGGAGGAAGCAGCCATCAATGAGGCCTAGGTGGTATGCCACAAGGCAGAGCAGCTACGTGAAAAATGTTGTGAGTATCGGCACTTGCATCACGTGCAATTTCCTGGTGAATACGACTCCAATGAGGCCACTGTAGAATACGAGCACGAGCAAGACAAGATCAACTGCCAATTCTACACGGCAATGACATCCCAGGCGGCTTCAATGACATCCCGACAAAAAATCCTATGCGTGGAACATTGGTAAGGGTCCCTTCCTCCCTTGCTATTCCCTCTATAGATAGCTCGCAATCACAGTCTCAGTATCCATCTCCATCACAGCAGCCACAGCCACAACCTCATCAGCCAGCACAGTAGCAGCCACAACCACTGCCCCATCAGCCACCACAGCAGCAGCTGTAGCCACCGCTCGCTTACTCAGCAATTCAAGCCCCCGCCCACCCCCATGATGCGCGAGGGCATTGCGGCTGCTGAGACAGTCAGTGTTTCTATGTTGTCCTTGATGTACCGGCATTCTGAGCTGCCATGTTTGCAAGCATTGCTATAGTTTCGCATGCGCTCGCAGCACCACTGGTGGGAATGCTGAGGAAGATTTTACTCAGGCCGCATCCACTTTTGGCCCACTTGTTGTAGCAGCCGTGAACGTTGTTACTCATGTTTCAGCAGAAGTAGGTACAATCACTGTTTTTCCTCCAATACAGCCACATCAGCCACATCTGCTGTCTATTCCATCAGTGTTACCACCCTCTCCTCCATTGTCTTCACCACAACAGCTACCTCTTCTATACCCACTTGCATCTACACCCTCATTTCTGCGTGTGCAGGAGCAGCAGTAGTCTCGTCGGCCACTTTGTCAGGATTCCTGTGTCTCCTTGTCTTGGCTGCCTCTTGGGTTTTCATGCTCGCTGCATATGCCGCTGTTGTGCTCCCACCACTCTTTGTACTGCTTCCACGTTCTCCACTTGGTACCCACTCTGCCCTGAATCCTTCTGCTCTCTTGGAGGGATCTTACACAGTATTGTGGCCTCTTCGTAGTCATCTTTGCAGGGTCTGACTACTTCTATGTCAACTCTTCCACATCCCAAGGTCCTCTGGGGCAAAAGAAAAACTGTTGAACAATTTTTCTGCGCATCCCTCCCTATTTTCCATCACAATCATCATGCTTGACCGTGAATCAGCCAACGCTGAGCTTCAGGAGTAATGTCCCCAGACCCCTCTTGCCTTGGAAAGTGGCAAAAATCTCTAGCAGGATACTAACGTCTCCAAAGCTGAATTGGCAGAAGCAGTTGCTGACCTTGCCATGCGCCACCTGCTTGCTGCTCATGATCCTCCGCTTTGTGGAGCCACTATTTCCTCCTCGTCTGGTGCTTCTGTCAATTCCTCTACTATTGCAACAGCTCTTGTGTGCACTCTCTTGCCTCAACGTCAGTGTGACATTGAGACCATACCCCCTCACTTCACACCTAAGCTTACCTTCTCCTCTTGGGATGTCTGCTTCAGTGCTTGGACATAAGGGGATCAGATCTTGCAGTACTAATTCAAACCTGATTATTCTGTTGCTTCCCCTTTTGTTCCCTTTCCTTTTTAGTTTGCCTGTGCTTTTCTTGCACTCATCAACCTTGGCCCAAACACTCTCACTGATGACATTGGTCAGCACAATGTTGACACTGTACGTGGGGTGTCTGCAAACCATGTCCTTGCTTATGATCTCATTTACAGATGTACCACAGTCACAGGGCATGCAGCATAAAGCACACGGACTATTCTATTCAGCCAACTCCACATGCGTGCGCATGAGACTACTGATGAATACTGCGTTCGTAGTCTCAAACTACTTTGAGACCTTGGTAAGGCTGCTCCTAGATAGCTCTCTACCTACTTTCCAATTGTCAATCAGTTGAATCCTGAGCTTTCTGACCTCTTCCTTCATGTCCCTCGTGCTGAACTCAAGCGGCTCACTTCTGAGCGGGTTGCTGCTAATGCACCACCACCATTGGAGCTTTGAATGAGTTTACCTCTGCTTGCCTGACTGACTGGTGGAGCAGTTTTCAGAACAAGAGTCTGCATCGCTTTGTTGTTGCTACAGTTGCTACTGCCTTCTTCTTCCTCCTCCTCCTCTAGCACTACCTCCTCCTCTATCAGTGGTACACATGCCACGCTAGGTGCGGATAGCTGGCATGGCACTGGCAGTTGTGGTCGGGGTAATGGCACCAGTGGCAGCCGCGGTGGAAGGGGTCGTGGTAACCTGTTGTCCTCTTCCTCGTTCTCCCCTATCACCATCTTCTCAAAATGTGGTCAATCTGGCCACTCTGCCCCTAAGTGCCCCCACCCACCAGATGATGCTTGCGTGGATGCTGCCATTTTTTCATGCTGGGCATGGAGTACCACTCTGTCCGGCCTGTCCACCAGCTCCTCGTCCCTGTCCTCCTCTGGGACCTCTTGCACACCCACCTTGTCTGGCGCCTCCTATAGTGCCGCCAGTGCAGGTCAGCTTCACCATGCTGGCGGTCAGCCCTTTCGGCCCGTTGGACCTGGGTGGCTTCCTCCTCCCAGCCAGCCCTCATACTATGCACCTCCGCCTGCATACTACTCCCCTCCTTCCTAGCTATAAGAGGGCAATCGCTCTCAGGGGATAACTACGATAGTGGCCACCTTGATGACTGCCAAGCCTCTGAGCGCAACCTGGAGAATTCCCCCATAGACCTTTTTCGTCTTTGTGACAAGGGAGGCGAGAGCATTCTAGGTGCCTCCTCTCTCCATGCATGCCAGACTGATGTGCATCTTCATGGGGCTAGTTGTAGGGCCGTTCAGGAGTCGCTACCTGTTGATGCTTTGTGGATAGAGAACTGGCTGTCTGGTTATCGTACTATCTTGTTGCATTTGGCTCGTGGTCTTCCCCTGTCCTTGGCACTGTGGTTGTCTCTTGGGTTCTTCCATTCGCATGCTCCTCCTCCTGTTTTTTTCTCATTGACTCTAGAGCTGCTCATCACATAACGTTTTATTGCTCCGTTGTTTTCACTTTCAACCCTATCGGCTCCGTTTGCTTTGTGAGCACTTGCTCTGGCTGGTTCTGTTGATGCCATCGATGTCATTGCGGTTGCATCCGTTGCTTCCATCCCCTCTTGCAGATGACCGCAACGGGCACACGAGCCAATGAGCACAAGGAATGCAAGCCATCCAAGGAGTGCAAACCAAGGAGCAAGGCCGGCTAGCCATTGTGTCTTGCTGCTTTGACGTCAAATAATGGGACTCCTGCTGGGGCGACCATCCAGTCCACTGGTCCAGTGTGGAACAGGCAGCAGCAGGCCTGCTGGTCCGACGCAGTCCGACGAGTGGTTCGCAGCAATCAGTTGGCCTGCTGGTTCCACGCCAACGGCCAGCCCCCACCTGGTAAGCCTAGACAAGTAAGCCTGGACACTTGAAAACAAAATTATAAGAAAAATAGTTTGGAAAACACACGTTAAGATGTTTTTTTAAACAAACCAGCATTCTTCATATGTTTCTGAAAGATGAAAAATTCTTGAAATCGTGTGGACACCAATCCACAGCGAGTGCCAAAGTGGATCCACCAAACAACAATGTCATCTAAGCACCATCCATTTCGCTTTTTTTTCAGCATCATGTGCATGGCTGGTGATTGTGCGCATTTGCCAAAGGCTCGTGATCCACCATTTCATTATAATTTACCCTTATTCAGAACCTTCGTCCGCACTGGCCTCAAAGATGGTTTTCCCAGTTCAGACTACAAGAAAAACTTTCAGTTTCCTTTTTCCACATGAAAATTGATATACCTATACATACATATATATATGTATACACACACACACACACACACACACACACACACACACACACACACACACACACACACACACACACACACACAC
>SZWC01005180.1:94089-112574 GCA_023375785.1 Penium margaritaceum
ACTCGGAGGAATGGGGGTGGACCCTGCTTCCTACGATTCGGCCGCAATGGGGCAAGGCAGCGCCCACTCGAGCGTCGTCGCCGACGACAGTCTCCTCCGAAAGGTGGGACTCCTTGGAGGCGTGTACGCGAACCGTACCCTCTTGCAGTGGGTAAGGGTGCACGGACAACGCGAGGCCCTGAAGGCTATCACCGATGCTCTGACGACATCACAACTCAAGTTCGCGCTCGCCAACCTGCTAGCCCACGTCAGGCAGAGCATCACGGACCTTGACCGTGATCGCCTGCTGCAACGCCTGGCCGCCCATGAGGCAAGTCGCCGATGCAACGACCTCCACAAGGCGTTGCAGAGCGTGACCCAAGTGCGGATGCAGCAGCAAGCACAGCGTGCCGCAGCTGCGGATGCCACTGCCGGTGGCAGCAACAACTTGCCTACCTCGACGACTTTGGGGTCGGTCATGAACACGTCCTTCCTCCACAGTGTGGAGATCTTCTGGAAGGGCATGAAGCTTACCGACTGGTTGAACCGCATGGAGCACGTTCTACGTGTCCACAAGGCTCCACTCAGCCAGTGGGGCGACCTTGCCACGACGCGGCTTGAAGACAAACTCTTCAAGTACGTGGTCAAGGAGTGGACTGCGCAGCAGCCGCACCTCGAGAGGCAGCCCATGCTGTGGGATGCCTTCTGCGCGATCATGCGCAAGAATTGCACCCAACGTGAGGAGGCACAGTGTGCCTTCCACAAGATCAAGGACTTCAAGCAGCTGGGCAACTCGCTCGAATCCTACTTGAGCGAGTTCGCCGCACTCGTGGAGGAAGCCAAAAGCTTCACTGAGGGCGATGGGACTCAAACCTTCAAGTACCCAGAGTGCATGCTATTGGAGTACTTGCGTGATGGTCTTGCTAGCGAGAAGCTGAAGGACAAGACCACCACGATAGCCTCTGGCCAAGCTTAGACAAGCTGGAGGGCGTTGCGCGACTACATGAGCGAAGTGTATTCGGCGAACCCAAAGCACTACTCTGATGCACAGCCAAACGCGCATGCACAACAAGGTCGCGACATGCACATGGACGCTGTAGGGGCTGGTGGGTCAGCTGGGCAGCGAGGCGGGGCCAAGGGCAAGCAGCCTGCAAACCCTCTAGCCAAGAAGGTTGGTGGATACAAGGGCCCTAACAACAAGCGCAGTCGCGAGAATGACGAGCTGCAGGCGGTGCGTGAGCGTCGCAACGCCTCCTTCCGCGAAGGACGCTACCACAACTGCATGCAGCCGGGCCACTTTAGGGCTCAGTGCCCTCAGGCTGCTGGTGGTGGACAAGAGGCCGCGCCGTTAGCTTCAGCAGTAGCACCTCGTGGAGACGGTGCAGCAGGAGGCCGCGGACACGGCCGTGGACAGGGTCGCGGTCACGACGTCAGTGGGGACCACTCAGGGGTAAAACTGGATCACGAGTGTGGATTCATGTTTTCGGATGAGGATGTTTAACAATTTGAGTTTTTGACGAGTTCAAATTTCTCTGTTGTTTTCTCTCCTTTTGTTGAACCGCATTCTACACTTGCTGGCCGACATTGCCCAACAAAACCTTGCATCTCCAGACGAGATGCATGATCGTACATGCTTAGTGGTGGCGACACCGACCACAGTGCAAGAGTTGTGTGACGCAGTGATGAAAGCAAACGCCCTCAAAGAAATGAGTTTAATCACGTTCGCAGTACCTTTAGTCGACGATTTCCACCCAGTCAAATTTAAAGATTGGAAGGTGTTAGCCGAATTCACACATGCCCACAAGATGTGGACTCGAGTGGGTGAATCATGGGAGTTGCGACGGCCGTCGTACAGATTCCGTGTTTATCACAAACTCGGCTTGCCGTTGTCGAGTCTGTTCACTTGGAAGAGTGCAGGCAACATGACGATGCAGTTCAAAGGACACCTAGCTGGTGCTCCCGTGAACGTACTTGCTGACACTGGAGGGGACAACTCTTTTGTTAGCCTTGGCTTTACCCAACAGGTTGGCCTGAAGTACAAGCCATCAAATGGTGCAGTTGTTGTCAGTGACAACCGTATGGTACCCGTGATTGATACTTGTAAAGAAAATATTGGCATTCAAGGGTATACACAGAGTGTCACGTTGAAGGTACTCAACCTTCTTGACCCGTTTGATGTGGTGTTAGGCGATCCTTGGCTCCATGAGAATAAGGCTCTAATGTGTTTTGAATCAAATTGTTTGATCCTCCAAACAAGACCGCGTCGCTTTACGTTCGGAGTTCGGAGTTATCACCGACCCGATTCAAAGGCCATGCCAGCTTGTCTGCGATGCAAGTGAAGAGACGTATTCGACAAGGTTGTCGATACTTCTTGGCTCAGCTGCCGAAAGTGGAGGACGACGTGAAGGAAGACACGCCACAAGAGATCAAATCTCTATTGGTAGAGTTCTCGGATGTATTCGAAGACCCACCGGCTGGGCTTCCGCCAGAAAGACACATGGGCCACACGATTCCGCTGCAACCGAAGGTGACTCCTCCGTTCAGACCCATGGATCGCCTTAGTCCAGCAAAAAGGCGAGAGACTGAACGCCAAATCAAAGAGTACCTTGCAAAAGTGTGGATCGAGCCCAGTAGCTCGCCGTACGGTGCGCCGATCTTTTTTGTGAACAAAAAAGACGGTGGTTTACGCATGTGCGTGGATTACCGGACGGTGAACAAGCTGACGGTGAAAAATCAATTCCCCTTACCGCGGATTGAGGACCTTTTTTACCAACTCCAAGCCGCAAAAGTATTTTTGTCCTTGGATTTGTCTCAATGGTACCATCAAATCCGCATCACGGAACATGATGTGTCCAAAACCGCGTTTCGAATGCACATAGGACACTATCAGTTCCGAGTGTTATGCTTCAGGCTTACAAATGCCCCGGCAACCTTCGAAGGAGAAATGAACCGAATGTTCACCAAGCGACTTGGACAGTTTGTCTTGGTTTACCTGGATGACAACCTGGTTTTCTCCAAATCAATGGAAGAGCACATAGAACATCTGCGCAAAGTTCTCGCAATCCTTCGGGAACATAATTTCTATGCGAAAGTGAGCAAGTGCAAGTTTGCACAAGATGAGCTCAAATACCTTGGACACATCGTCGGCAAGGACGGCATCCGTGTCGATCCACGAAAGGTCCAAGCCTTTGTGCACTGGCCACGCCCCGAAAATGTTGGGCAGATTTGGTCTTTCCTCAGCCTTGCAAACTACTTTCGACGGTTTATGCAAGAGTATTCGACCCTGGTAGCACCGCAAACCAGGCTCACGTGAGAAGATGTGCATTGGGAATGGACACCTCATTGCGAGAACGTTTTTTGTCAAAGAGCTTCTATCCACGGCGCCCGTCTTAGCTCTTCGGGATCCATCGCAACCGTGGGAGGTTTGATGTGATGCGTCGGTAGTAGGACTCGGAGCCGTCCTCATGCAGAACGGTCACCCAGTTGCGTATGAGAGCCGGAAGCTCATCCCCGCGGAAACGCGGTACACGACTGGGGATCAAGAGCTCCTAGCGGTAGTACACGCTTTCAAGATGTGGCGTTGCTACCTCGAGGGTGTGGAAGGGGGTGTGACGGTCNTCGGGATCCATCGCAACCGTGGGAGGTTTGATGTGATGCGTCGGTAGTAGGACTCGGAGCCGTCCTCATGCAGAACGGTCACCCAGTTGCGTATGAGAGCCGGAAGCTCATCCCCGCGGAAACGCGGTACACGACTGGGGATCAAGAGCTCCTAGCGGTAGTACACGCTTTCAAGATGTGGCGTTGCTACCTCGAGGGTGTGGAAGGGGGTGTGACGGTCATGACCGGCCATAATCCATTGGTGTTTTTTCAAACGCAACCGAACCTGTCAAGGCGACTGACGCGTTGGAGCGAATATCTGAGCCGATTCTCATTCACATGGGAATATCAGCCAGGATGCATCAATGTGGCCGATACACTAAACCGACAGCCTGTGGAAATTAAAGCAACCACCGAGGTCAGTGGGTGCTTTATGGCCATTGCAACAGCAACAGTACAATCACCAGATCCCCCTGCACCTCTGTGGCAACCACCACAAGAGATTATCCATTACAACGGTTTTGTAAACAGGATCCGGATGGGATACTGTATGGATTTTTGGTTTCAAGACTCTCAAAATCTGGACAAGTACGGCTTGGTGGAGGCCGTAGGAATCTTCTGGCACAGAGAAAAAGTTGTGCCAAAATCGGGAGACCTTCGAGCAAAGATTATCTCCTAGTTCCACGACCCGCCGGTCGCAGGTCATGTGGGACCCCGAAAGACCGGACAGGCACTCTTGAACCACTATTGGTGGTCAGGATGGAGTGTCGATGTCCGTAAGTATTGCATGACATGCGACCCATGTCTTCGAAATAAGGCTAGTAACAAGAAGCCTGCAAGACTCCTCCAACAGCTTCCCATTCCTGGGATTCCATGGGAGTGCGTCAGCATGGCCTTCATTACTGGTCTTCCGGACACGGCCCGTGGCCACGATGCAATACTAGTGGTCGTGGATCTTTTGACGAAGATGACACACTTCATTCCTACAACCACTGATATGAACGCTGAGGAGACCGCTCGTCTCTTCTTTGAGGGTCTCGAAAAGTACCATGGCTTGCCGTTGTGCATTATCTCCAATCGAGATCGAAAAATTTGCTTGTAAGTTCGGGCAAAAGATGCACGAGTACTTCGGTAGTGAGTCGCAAATGTCGACAGTATTTCACCCTCAAACTGACGGACAAACAGGGCGCATGAATCGCACTCTGGAGCAGATGCTCCGCATGTACGTGGACCCTGCCATGCATGATTGGGACGAATTCCTAACACCGGCAGAGTTTGCGATGAACAACACAGTGAACGAGTCCACAAAGTTCACACCGTTCGTGTTGAATAGTGGTCGGCATCCAATGGTACCCTCTTCATTGGTGAAGAGTGGGAGTACAGGAGGGCAGGTTTCTTCCACTCAAGCCTTTGCCAAGCGCATCGACTCCTTGTTATAGGAGGCGAAGGGTCACCTTCAAGCAGCTCGGCAGCGACATAAGACATATGTCAACAAAGGTCGCCGGGAGGTCTCGTTTGACATCGGTGACAAAGTGCTACTTAGCACTAAAAACCTTCGGCTGAAGTCGCCAGGGGCAAGAAAACTTCTACCGAAGTGGATTGGGTCGTTTCCCATTGTGGCACGCATTGGGCCAGTGGCATACCGATTGCTACTTCCACCGAGTATGAAGATACATGACGTGTTTCATGTGAGCCTGCTGGCTCCATACACAGCAGACGGAACCGTTCAGCCACCACCAGCAGTTCTTACTGCCGACGGCCAATACGAGGTACTTCGCCTACTCCAACACCGAGAGCGTACTCTTCGTTCGTGCGTTGTTAGGGAGTACCTCGTTCATTAGGCCGATTGTGGATCTGAACATAATTCATGGGAGCCCGAATCTTGGTTGCCCACAAGGGTGGTCAACGAGTACTGGAGCGAGCTTGCAGCTCGCACAGATTGACGCGTGGCAGGAGGTACCACCTGAACGCGGAAAAAGTGAACAACATTCCCACATGGCAGCATTCATGGACACCGACCATAGGAGGTTGGGGACGCCCAACATGGTTGTCGCGTGGACGCTCCAGCCTAAAGGGGGGAGGCCGCTAGCCGTGCTGACTTACAAGCTGCAGATTAGGTCTAAGTACCATGCACATGTTCATGTCTAGCTGGTGATTGAAATTATTAATTTTCTTTCACAGTGTTGATGACTCACTGACTGACAATCCTACTTGTTGTTCATGAACCGGGACGGTTCATAACAAGTGGGGAGGAATGTAGCGAGAGGGCCGGTTCGGCCCTCCCTCCTCGCTGAAGCGAGGGGTGGTTGCGCACCACCCCTCGCGTCAGCGAGGGCTGGCCGGCGGCCAGCACTTCGCTGGCTGCCGTCCGGCTAGACGGCCGGTGGCCGGCCAAGCGACCGGCCGGCCACCGGCCGGCCAGCCGCCAGCCGCCGATCGCGGCCTCAGCCCGATCGGTGGCTGAGAGGCCACAAGGGCCTCAAGGGCGAGGCCTTGTGGCCTCGTGCCCTCGCCCCCCCTCACCCTCCTTGCAAAACAAGCAAGCGAGGACGAGGGATAGGGGGAGCGAGGGTGAGTTTGAGAGAGCTGGAGCGAAATCGCCAGCGTACCTCGCACGCGACGATTACGCGCCAGAACGGCAAAACGTAAATCGAAGTTTGTTCGCGACAAACTTCGACATGAAACAAACAGAATAACTTGTGCGAACACACGAGTTCGAGGTAAAAATCCCCGGTTTGGGTCCCAAAACCAAGGGTTTGGTTAAAAACGGAAATGGGCCTCCGAAGACTCGAAACATTTGAGTCTCCCTGCTCTGGGTCATTGATGACGATTGCCCCTCAGTCCTGCAAAGGGGGTAAACCCCTGACGCGGACTGAGAACGCGATTCTGTGAACTCCGACGACGACTTCAGAGCAGGAGCTGGAGACATAGCCCGTTACAGTACCCTACTCCACTTTAATTTCGAATGTTGACTTGATGCATAATTTGTTTCCATGAAAATTCTCACTTTTGTATTATTTTCATGTACCCTTAAATTCATCGTAAATGTAGGGTCGTAACTTTAGTTCAATGAGAGGTCTGAGCTCAATCTTGCCATTTCGATGATTCTTCGAGCGCAACGAGCGTGCCTCCTCGTCAGCCTCGCTCATGGCCGAGGCTGCGAGCAAGGCTGACAATGAGGCAGCCTCGTCATCAGGCTTGGCTATCGCCAAACCTGATGACGAGGCTGTTTCGCACTTCGAGCTCTTGAAGTGCAAAACATCAGGCAAAAAAAAACTCAGTACAACTTTTTCTTGCACATGAAATTGAAGCAACCAGACACAGTGGACAAAGGATCCCTGGCTTTAAGAAAGTATTAGTGAACAGTGGCATGTTAAATTCGAATTTTAAACATTTTGATTATTTTTTACAATCTTGCACCTAGTTCTTCTGCCACTACCATTACTCACCCCCATGTCGCTCGTACGCTCTCATCCGAGTATACACGCTTGCTTCATCATCGCCTCTTCCATGTGAACACCACTACGATTCAAAGCCTATGCCACCAGCCTACCATTGGTCTGGAAGCTGCCACTTTCAATGCTCCGTGCACCGCTAACAGCATGGATTGTGTGCAAGGCAAAATGCATTATTCCTCTTTCCCTCTGTCTACATCTTGCTTGCACGAGTCTTTTGCTCTTGTCCATGCTGATATCATAGGAAAGTTTCCGGTTGAGTTCCTCGGTGATGATCGTTATACCCTTTCTCTGACTGACAACTATTCATGATTCCCTTGGATGTTTCCCCTCCGTATCAAGACTGATGTCAGTCCCACGATCAGTTCTTGGCTTGTCTAGGTAGAGAGTGCCTGCTAGAGCAAGGTGTAGGTGTTTCGTTTTGATTGTGGTGGTGAGTTCATTGGACCCAACCTGCGCTTTCTTACGTCTGTTGGTGTCCATTTTGAGTCGTCCGCGCCGTATACCCCTAAGCAAAGTGGCTTTCTTTAGTGATAGAAGCACACTCTTATGGATGGATTTTGCACCATGCTGGTAGAGTCTGGCCTGTCTGAAGATTTCTCTTATGAGGCCATAAAGTACATGACTTAGGAGTAGAACCAGGTTCCTCATGGACCCCTTCTACACGACGTCATCTCGTACGAATGCTAATACCACCATCGTGCTAACTTGTGCCTTATGCGGGTTTGAGGGTGTGTTGCCAGTGTCTTGCTCCCTGAGGAGCAGCGCGATGAGAAGCTCTCCACGCGTAGGCATCTTTACTCGTTCATCGGTCTCTCACAACAATCCACGGCGTGGCGTTTCTGGGATCTAGAGAGACGTCGTGTCATTGAGTCTCGTGAGGCTCTCTTCTTCAAGAGCAAATTCAGTCGCGACATTGTCCATCACACCCCCTCTCTTGGCCCAATCTTGTGATTTGTCGGTAGCTCTTGGGCTGGCTTGTCTTTGGATGGCTCTCCGCACTCACATGTACCTCTCGTCTCACATACGCTCCTGCCGGCATCCATCTCGGCACTCATGTCTGTGTCGCTCCTTGCGATATTGCCTGCATCGTCCGCACTTGCAGTGTTGCCTATCTCCTTGCCTGTGTCACATCCACCTATTCCTCCTCGATAATTCTTGTGTCACTGCTCGTAAAATCACCAGTTGTTATCTCTTCTTCATCGCTAGCATCATCTCACACATCATCACCTGCGTCTTTGCCTACATCATCTGGCGCATCTCCTCTCCACCCTGCTCCCTTGCATTTTCTTTCCACACTAGAACCCATAGCCCTCCCACTTCCATCCATTACTGCCCCGTACAATCGGGCTCTAGGTGGCCGCCTTCTTCCCTTACAGTCCTCTTCTTGCAATGTCCCCAGTGCCATTCGGTCTGTGTCTGCTCATCTGTCTGGCCCGGTCTGGGCCCCTTCCACTGACCCACCTACTCCTGCCACTGTCTTGGATGCACTTGTTGTGACAGTGCTTGTCGTCCAGCCCAATTCGGTTGTCGGCTATTCCATGATCGCGGACGAGTTCTTCCATGCTATCGCCATCGCTAGGTCTAAACCTGCTGTGACTCACACCTCTGTCGCCACTACACTCACTTCTCCTGGAGATGCGAGTCTCCCGCCTGATCCGGACACCGTCCACCAGGCCCGCTCCGCCCCATATGCGCCTCTCTGGGAGCAGGTTATGCATGGGGAGCTCGTTTCAATCACAGAGCATGCCATTTATGACTTGGTAGATTTCCCACCTGGTCAAAAAGCCATTGCTACATGTTGGGTGTTCCGGTGCAAGCGTAAACTCGATGGCATGGTTGAGCGCTACAAGGCTCGCCTCATTGCCAAGGGCTTTTTGAAGTGCATGGCATCAAGTACGATGCCACATTTGCCTCTCTGGAGAAGTACATCAATGCCAAGGCACTACTGAGCCAGGTGGCCGAGCATGACTGAGAGCTGCACCAAGTAGATGTCAACAACGCATTCTTGCGAAGACGCCTGGATGAAGAGATCTACCTCGCTCAGCTCCCTCGCTTTGACAATGGTACTGGTTGCGTCTTGCGCCTACGTAAGTCATTGTACGGGTTCAAGCAGTCTGCACGCTGAAACCTAGGTATTTCTGCCACCCTTGAGCGTGGTGGCTACCTTCCCAGACCAGTCGACCCTGCTCTCTTCGTCCCCACGGCCCCACGGCATTGTTCATTGCTGTCTCAGTCTATGTGGATGATGTCCTCATCGCCTCGCTGGATCCACAAGCTGTCTAGCCTGTGAAGGACCTCCTCCAACCTACGTACGAGATGAAGGATCTCGGCCATACCCGCATCTTCTTGGGCATGTCGATTGAGTGCGACTGTCAGCGTTGCATGCTCACCGTGAATCAGGCCAGATATGTCCGTACTCTAGGGTAGCAATTCGCCGATGTCCTGGCTGGTGTTGCCCATGCATCTACGCCCATGATACCTGCTGTGTAGTGACTTCTAAAGACCGCTGATCCTGTGCGCTTGGGAGAGCTGGTAGACGTTATGATCAACCTCCTGGTCATCAGGTCTTTGATGTTTCTTGGTACTACAACACGTGCTGTTGTTGCGTTTGCAGTTAAGTTATCTTCCTAGTTCTCCAAGTACCCACGTCACCTCTGTCTCAAGGCGGCGTTGCATGTTGTCCACTACGTTGTGTCCACACCCCATCTTGGCTTGTGTTTTTTTGCACAGTCCTCTGTCGTTGTTGATGGATACACAGATGGAAATTGGGCCCCAGATCGTGACGCGCACAGCTGGTCATGTTTCATCTTCCTCATCGGCAGCACTTCATTTTCCTGGAAGAGCGGAAAGCAAGGTTTTTTCATGCGCAGATTGACTGTGGCTGAGTATGTAGCTCTGGGTGTGGGTTTTTGTGGGAGCATTCGGCTGTGTCATCTCATGCAGCAGTTGCACCAGCCCATTCTCTACATCACTCTTTGCTATAACAATGAAAGTACTCGCCGCATTTCTCATCACGATGGAATGAATCACATTCGCACAAAGCACATCAATATCGAACATCATTTTTTCCATGAGCGTCTTCTGTGTGGTGATGTGCGCCTGATTGGAGTGGACACCCGTCAGTAGCGTGCTGACTTTATCACCAAGGCACTCTGTAGTGGGAAGTTCAAGGTGACTCTGCATGCTGTTGGTCTCCATTATCTTGGTGTCGATCCCGGTTGATGTGTCTGCATCTCATCCCACACTTTCATCCCAATTCTGCCCCTATGTTGCCTGTTCTCATACTGTTCTAGCACCTTGTTCTTGCTAGTGGCTCGTTCTTGCCTGTCTGTGCCCCTTGTGCGCTTATGGCGTCTATCATCTACGGGTCATGGGGGGTGTTGTTATGTCTATCTTGGTGACCTCTGGAATTGACGTGCTTCACATGTTGGCAGGCTACAATGGTTGCCTGCTACCTTGGTGGTCTCTCCCTCATCTTGCACATCCCTATGTGCACACAAGAATTTTCTCCGTGACCAGTTCACGAGGACCAAAGATTTGGCGCCATCACTTCTTCTCTTTGTCATCTTCGTTCTGTATAGCTCGTTTTTCTACTTACGCTGCTTCTTTCTCTTCATCATTCGTCCACCCAATTGACCGTGCTGTTGCCGATCGTCCACCCAAGTGACTGTGCTGTTGTCTGGTTCCTGTTTGATAGCTCGTAAATATCTCCTTGGAATTTTCCATAGGTCAGCCATTGCGCAGTTTGCACGTACGCTGGCTTGACCAAGGGTGGATGGGATCTCCCTCTCTCTTACTCATTGTTCAATCCAACTCCCATTATTTGAAGAGTTTCTTTGCCTTCTCTCCACCTTTTCAAGCACCGTCTTTCATATTGTGTTCAATGAAATGTGCTCTCTCACACGGAATGGTGCTTAGGGGGTTTCTCCATTCTCTCCTCCCATGTGTCCGGCCGGCCACATATTAGATGCCGATCGAGTTGGCCGCTCCATCGGTTGCCAGGAGGCCACAGAACCTTGAGGGTTGAGGCCGGTGACCTTGAGCCCTCGTCGTCACCCTCTCCTCCTCACCTCGTAGGGTGAGCAAGATAAGGGAAGACAGCGAGCGAGAGAATGCACAAGAGACAAAGGTCACTAGTGAAAAATTGTTAAGCATGTCTTATACGAGATGATTTGCGCCAGTGTGTCAAAAACAAAACCGAAGTTTGCATAGTGCGATCTCCGACTTTTGCATATGAACTCGTGTGAACTCACAAATTCAGGGTGTTACCTCCTTTGTTTAAGTCACTGAATGAGGTGGCGAGGTAAAAATGGAAAGGGAAGTTTGATGCCGGGGACCCTATGGTTGGTCAACCATAGGGCCTCGACAGCCAATCTCAAAAACCGTGAGGCCCGGCCGGCAAGGTTCTTGATAACATGGCCCGCATTACAATTGTCGGAAGTGCAAGGCGGCCAAGACGCGGGACCAATTGTACATGGCCGACCAGAGCAAGAGCCAAATGCATCACTTCATCCGATCAAAAGAGTCCCTCACACGGCATGTTCGCTTTGTTTTCCAGGTACATAACTGGCTCTGTGATGTTTTTAGCTACAATAGCAGGACTTTGGTCTGAATGCTGAATTTAACTGATTGTGCTGGTTTGTGATGTACGATCAAGAAGATCGAATCTGGCAGTACGATTACACTTGATAGAACAAGAGCCCACCATCCCCACAGTGCCAACAAGCTCCTTGAAATGGTAGGGAGCCGTTCGGCAGCATGACACCGGCTATCTCAAAGTGCAAGGCTCTCCGCCGGGTCCTCGCATTGTTTGTCATCCAAATGCGGGTCTCCTTGCTGATGGTCCCATCTATGCGGGTCCTCGCTTCAGGTCTTGTGCCAACTCGGGCCCCGGGATCAATTTAGCCAAATGGAAATGGACCTCTGGAGGCCTGAAATATTTTAGTCATCCAACACGGTTTGTTGATGACGATTGCTCCCACAGTGAGGCGATGGGGAGAACTCCTGTGATGAGCTCTGGATGATGTTTTGTGGCTGCCCACAAGACCTTTTGTGCAAGAGCCAGAGTCACAACCGTTACATGGGCATCTTGTAGTTTCCATGCAAAAGTGCCAAAAACCAGGGTTGATCTCACTACGGTACTTAACTTGTTGTTAAAGCGCAACAAGATGACAGTTGAATCTGATTATGACATGTACCCTCTAATTTTGGCGTTGCTTCATTGGAAGCTTATGGTGTGTTTTCGTGTTCTATTTTGGCTGAACATTCAAGTTTTTGGTGAGTACGTAGAACTTTGGCTGTCAAACCTTATAAGTCTTTAGGTTAAGAGCAACATTGCACATCGTAGCTCTTCCTACAATTCGCTTTGATGTTTGTCTGTAGGCTTGGTACTTGCTTCGTAGCTCTATTTGCATCTTGCAGTCTGCCATGTCCGTGCGCGATCCATGGTTTAATCCAAGCGAAATGTGGACATTTCATGTTGCGTGCATAGTCCATGGGAGATTGCATGCGGGACATAAGGATTTGTTTACATAAGTAAACATCTAGCAATTTAGAGAGTATTTCAACCACAAAAGCAGAAAAGGTGCTTACATTTCCTAAACGAATGTTCCACGCAAACGTTAAAGACACCACGGTCATAGAATGTTATCATTGTCCAAATGTCAAGTATGCCATGAAATCAATGATTTTTGGAGAAAATGAAAAACTAGATTCAATCATATGGTCAGTAATTTTGTTTGAATATTGAATTTTGGGGATTACTGACCAAAAACTACAGGGTACATGTAGGGATTAGCCACGAAATTTGATTGTGCGTATGCTCTACCTGGTGATCAGAAGAATACTAACATTTTATCTGGCGTTCAGAAGAATAACACTCCCCTACCCACTGGCCTGAGAAAACTAGCACTTTATCCGCCAAAAGCGAGAAATCGCAGTATGTCAACGCTGCATGCGATGCAGCGTCGATGTGCTGACGTCATGTTTTTCTTTCAACATTCAAAAACCACTCATTTGAGGGGTTTGTGAATGTTCCTTGGTGTTTTGCGTATGATTCGCATGCGGGGTCCGAGACTCCTCATGCGTTGAAAGGGAACCTGCTAGGCCCCGCTATTGCGGGGCCCAGCAGGAGCCCCCGCAAAACTAAACCCTTATACCCCGAATGTAATACGCGGTAGGGTTTGACTAAGGTTTTCAAGTCAAAACTTTGGGGTTTGCGAGTTAGAAAGAAAGAAAGAAAAAAAAAACGAGCGCTTTCGCTCTATCTCGAAAACGGGCGTTTTCGCTGGATTGCGATTCTCGCGGGAGAGTGAGAGTCGCGAGGGGGGTTGACATGCCCTACCTCGCTTTGCTTGATCAGCGGCGCATGCCACTGATCGAGCATGGTGAAGCGAGTGGGCAGGGCAGTTTTATGTTTTAAGTCGCTGGGCAGGGCGTCACCAACCCCCTCGCAGATTTGGCAGAAGGGTTGTTATGCCCAAAACTAAAGGGCACTAAAGCCCAAGTGAGAATGAGTGACGTTGTCCAAAAAATTATGAGTTATAGAAATTCATGCTTCATTTGATCTGCTTTGAAGGTTTCTCTCATGGCGGAGATACCAAATCGTCTTTATCCCTAATTAGTTTAATGCCTTTTTGCTTGGTCGAGTCCCTGAGATTGTCTCGGCCAAGATGCTCCCTCCGGCGTCGACTTTGGTCCGAGGATAACGCTGGTTGGTAATTGTGTTCAATGATGATCTTTGCCATGATTTGTATTGAACAAAGTTGGACACCTTTTTGCCCTTATCACTCTCCACTCTGGGGTCAGGTAAGGTTGTCCCTAGCGCACCTCCTTTTCATTTGTTTCATGGAACCAATCTCTGCACAACTCAAAGCCCGTCTATATGGAGTCCCCTCACTGTCTTGGGATTACTGTCGCTTTGATGGATACGCGGACAGCAAACCCTTACTAATTCGCTCCATTCGGGAACTCAATCAAACACGGCAACTATTTTGCACCATTGCAAATCATACAAGCTAAAAGGTCAGTCCCACTAAGACGGATATACTGTTGATTGGAAATCACATCTATTCCATCCATATCCCCATATCCCATGTCAAAAGGCTTGATACGTATCATCGGGATCCAATTTCATTCAATCCCAGAAGCCCGTCCCACATGGGACCCCAGCATGAATAAGATTAAAACTGTCATACAACTATGGGATAACTTCCGAAGTCCGTTGCGGACCAAGATTGTAGCAAGAAAATCATGTGTAAACCCTTAGTTCCTCTATTACTACAATAGCCTTCCTCCCCCCACCGACCCTATGTACACTCTCACCTCCTCACTCACTCAGTTTCTTTCTTCCCACAATGTCCCAGAGGATCCGACAAAACTTGTACATCTCTATACCCACAAGACCGCCGTTTGCCACAAAAAAGACCAAGGCCTTGACGTCAGATAGCCAACCCACCTCATGAATTCCCAAAGTGCCCAATGGGTCTATGACTTCCTCAACCAGAAAAAGAGACAAGTGGAAACAAACTATCCTCGACACACAATGCCTGCCTAGAAAGTGATGTTTCTTTCCATCCCATCCGGTCATACTACATCTACACTCCTTGAGAATCAATTATTGATGGAGAAAGAACTTCTCCAACTCCCTTGCTACCAATCTGACAATTCTCCCTCCAAATATCACCTGGCCCAACATAAGTGTTGTTTGATCGATGCACTACCTCACTGACTCATACTATGACCTCTCAGCTGGTGTACATGCTTGTGCAGACGGCCGATTGGATGAACACTGATGTCGACATGGCCTTGTTTGTTGGAGTGGACGTGTCTTCGTGAATCCAAGCTTGCGGTTCTCCTCCTTCTCATGCTTCTGATGTTGCACCCTCACACAACCAGCTCCATCTGCAGCTACCCTTGGCTGTCACGTCATCAGTAGTCGTAGTTGGCTCTCAGGAGCAGTGTAGCTGGTGCCTGATTTCAGGCAGCTGTAACTCCACATAACTAATTTTCTTGCTGAATCTGACTGCACGACTGTGTTTGCAATGTGGTTATTTTGGTATGGTCCAGGTTTTAGGCAAAACGGACAACACCCGAGTTTTGGGCTGTCTGGTGTCTGGCAGGTCCCACCTACAAAAATCCTGCCAGACGGGATAATTCTAGGACTTTCCTGGTTGGCCGATTTTCTGAGTAACAAGCCTTACAGAGCTGAGGTGAGGCTAGGACTGGGAGGGGTATTATTTGGTTGCTCATTCTTCATTCCTAATCAGCCATTGCTTCATTCAAGCTCCTTCCTCGCGCTAACTCTGGCGTGTTCACTTTTAAGTAACAAACCAGAGCTCTCAGACTTACACTCTAATGCAACAGAATGAGGGGGCAGACAAAGCAACAAGTGTAGGTTCTCGCATGCTGCATCAACGACGCCATTGCCTCAACCTGTGCATTAGCTATTTCCTTCATGTATGCTCTCACCTCCTCACTCACTTTGTTTCTTTCTTCCCATAAAGTCCCTGAAGATCCGACAAAATTTGTACATTTCTACACGCACAAGACTATCGTATGGCCCAAAAAAAGACCGAGGCCTTGACGTCAAATGGCCAAAGTTCCAAATGGGTCTATGACTTCCTCAACCCGAAAAGAGGCAAGTGGAAAAAACTATCCTCGACACACAACGCCTGCCTAGAAAGTGATACTTCTCTCTATCGCATCCGGTCAAAACTACATCTACGCACCATGAAAATCTGTCTTCTCCAACTCCCTTGTTACCAATCCAACAGTTCTCCCTCCAAATCTCACCTGGCCAGACATAAGTCTCAAATACATAGCATACAACAGACACCTAATCAACGCCAATGACCAACCTTTTGGGATTTCCCCACGTAAAAGATTACTGCTCACAAGAACTCCAGATCCGCCATCTTTTCAAGAATAATGTCCTCAAGGAAGCCCTTGGCAAAGAACCAAACTGAAGCCAACATTGAGTGCTTGATGAGTCCACCAAAACCTCACCCTCAATTGGGTCTGCAACATGACCACCCACCTCTCAAACCCCAAAAACCCACTGACAGATACGTACAAACACACACCGTATGTAACCTTGACCTCCCACACCGGTCTCCCCCTAGGCATCATTTCAAGCAATGTCAAAGAGGACCTAAAAAATGGGGTGCACCCCTTTAAGTGTGTACCGACATAGGCAAATTATGCCGTCATCCATGGACACAAACTCAACCCATGCATGGATGCAATAGCACACCAGAAAGAACATTTTCCTTGGCATACCCCACCAACAAGTATTCCAAGCTATTGACTTGGAACTCAAATACAACCCTACATGCTCTCTATGAATCGTTCCTATCCACTAAAACACATAAACCAAAATGGGAAGAAGATTATCCGAACAACTAATTCCACTGGAACCATTTCCATAACAGTGTAACATGTACTCCTCTTGTTGGTGTGTGTGGCTTCCACCCGTCACGAGCGACGGCCCAGGGAGCAGCGGTACGGGAGAGCGCAACGACATGATCCTCGATGCAGACCCAGGAGGCACTGGCTCGTTGGCAGATGGTGGACCACCCACTCGGAGCTGACCGACGACTGCCCCGGTATCCTGGATGTTGTCTCGAACCTTCAGCGCTTTTTCTGCAGCCTGTAGGATTTCATCGGTGGACTGGTCATGGGCCCGATTTGCATGTTTTGCATTGTGTGTCCACCATTCAATGCCGGATGCATGCATGTGACCAGCCATAGTGTCTGGCCTGAGATCCTCCACGTTTAGGTTTAGGTGGCGTAGCATTCTGATTTGTCTGCGCAGAGTTACGGCCAAAACAGTGATTTTGGGCCGGTTTTAGTATAGACCTTGCACTGACGCGTGCAACACCCGTCGTGCGCCGCGGCAAGTATTTATGTTATGGACCTGTCATTTTCTAACTCTCTCTGCATGTGTTTCTTTATGGAAGCACATTTGACACTGTGTTCGTGTCGTCTAGCCAACACCTTGCCGTTTTGCATCCGAACTATGTTGACGCCACGAGCTGACTGAGCGCTCACGCCCAACTAGTGGCAAGCATGCTAGGAAGCTTCTTGGAATCTTCTCATGGAAACAGAGCAAACGAGCCACAACTCATTGTGCTGTGCACGAGAGACGCAGAGCAGCAGCAGCAGCAGTGAGTGGCAGCAGCGGCAGCCACCCATAGCAGCCACCCATAGCAGCAGCAGATCCTAGAGGGACCCACCACGACTACGTTGCAGGGGAGCAGTGGACGTAGCGGCGACAGCGACGGCAACTGCACGCAAAAACTATTGTAGCAGCAGCAGCGGCGGGAAGAGCCTGTAACAAGAGCAGCTACGGGCAGCAACCAGTACAGCAGTAGCACCAAGTGGCAGCAGCAGCCGTGCCCGACTTCTGGTCTGTACACACAAAAAAAAGGGAGAAGCAACTCACAACAGCGGCTTGCGGCAGCATCTACAAGCACTGGCAGATCACGGCAATGGCAACAGCATGCAGCAGCGGCGGAATCAGCAGCCACGAGTTGCAACAACAGTACACCAGCTACAGCACCAACTACAGCAGCAACAGAAGGCAGCAGCCGGAGAAGCAGCCTTAGCAGCGGCGATGGGTAGCAGCCGCAGTAGCGGCGGCGAGGAGTAGCCACAGCAGTGGCGGCGGCAGCACGTACCTACAACAGGAGCGGTGGTAGGTAGTATCGACAACAGCAGCAGCAGCGGCGAGCTGCTACAGTAGTAGCAGCTGCAACAGTAGCAGTAGCACCAGGCAGGAGCCGCAGCAGCATCCGTAGCAACAGCAGAAAAAAGCAACAGTAGAAGTAGTTGCTGTAGCAATCGTAGTAGCGGTTGTTGCAACAGCTGCTAACATCGGGTTCGAGGGGGACCCGACGCGACGGACCCCGTCATGGGAGGGTCCTGTCGGTCGGGCCTGTCGTGCCGACGGGGGGCACGATAGATCGCCGGCCAAGTGCCGGTGCACGAGCCAGTGCGTGCCGGCCAGACGCCAGCCTCGCGCCGGCCGAGAGGGGCAAGGGAGGCCAACGGGCGGCCTCCAGCCGGCTGCGCGCGAAGGGGGGGAGCGTGCCTCCCCCTCCACTACGCTCGCCAGGAGGATCGAGCCAGAAAACCAAAGAAAAGGGAGGACAAAGGATTTCCTCAAGTGGGGCAATCGAGAAAGACCCCACGGAGGGATAACCCACAAGCACTGACATTTCGGTGAACCAAAGAAAAAACAAGAACAAAAAAAGGAGGGGGGGTACCTCCCACTCCCTTTGTTTTTGGGAAGGGAGTTTTTGGGAAGGGAGTTTTTTTTTTTTTTTTACTATTTTACCTTCTTTTGTGGCTTGAGGCTACCACCATCGGCTGACGACGGGAACCGCTGTAGCAGCAGCCGTCCCGAGAGTCGAAACAGTAGTAGCCGTAGCGAAGGTGGCTTGAGGCCGC
>SZWC01005180.1:112643-159850 GCA_023375785.1 Penium margaritaceum
AAAAGGAGGGGGGGTACCTCCCACTCCCTTTGTTTTTGGGAAGGGAGTTTTTGGGAAGGGAGTTTTTTTTTTTTTTTTACTATTTTACCTTCTTTTGTGGCTTGAGGCTACCACCATCGGCTGACGACGGGAACCGCTGTAGCAGCAGCCGTCCCGAGAGTCGAAACAGTAGTAGCCGTAGCGAAGGTGGCTTGAGGCCGCAGTCGTCAGCTGACAACGGAACCCGGCATAGCATCAACGGCACCAAAGGCGACTTGAGGTCGCACGTTGCGATTGTTGTGCCATCGCCACCGTGTGGCGGTAATGCAACATTACGGCTGAGGTTGTGGCCGAGATTGATGACATCGTAGCTCGTCTGAGAGACGTTGCTGCATTCGTATCCCTCTATGTGGTACTTTGCGCCACCACGATTGAGTGTGCAGGACTATCAGCCACACTAAGCTCTCAACATGAGCTATGCAGTGTGGCCGTGGGCGTTGCCAGCACCGTGGTCTGCGTTTGAGCCTCATCCATGGCAGCCGCCACAGGCATAGTGGTCGATGCAGCCATGGCACGCGTCCCACTTGTCTTCAAGGTTCTCGTGCACCTAATGTCAAACAGGCAGCATGGCTGGCACGAGTGCCGACAACGCTCTCTTGGATGGCATCCCCCTTGGGTACGATCCTCTCCACCTCCTCATTTGGTGGATACGTCACCGGGTGACGCCACAGCGCTTCTACATGGAGATATGGCCGTCCTACACATGGAGGTCCGGAACCTCCAGCGCATGGTCCAGCAACTCCGTGAACACGTGACTTCCGAGCGAGCTGCCACCTCGCCACTGATGTTACCTCCCACTTCATCTCCATCCTCCTCCCGATCCTGTATCCTTTCCTCTGACGATGCTAGTATGCCAGATCTCTTGTCTACATCCGTAGCCCTCCGCTCCGTTTTGGAGGCTGTCGGCATCATACCGAAAGACATACCCTCATCGCCTGGCCGTACCGCTCGTACTTGCACTCATCGTGTGCAACGGCGAGTTGCTCGTCTTGCACGTCGCGCGTAGCAGCACCACTACATGCGGTAGAGGGAGGAGTCACAGATGAAGAGACCCCCTCGTCCCCTATCCTCGGCTTGGTCTACCGAGTCCCCACGACTCCTGCCGAGGTGTCAATCATGGGCGGATGGTTTGTGCACTGACGACCGTGGTGGAGCTCTCCATTGTTGAGGCGACTATTGTGGAGCGTAGGATGGTTGAGGTGGATGACGCTACACAGCAGGCCCACTTAGCGGAGAGTTCGGCAAGGGGAGATGTCTGCCCCGATGGAGACTCTTCGTCCAAGGAGGATTGGTCCGATGCTGAGTCAGAGTCATGGATGGAGATGGTGATCATTGATGCCTTCGCGGATGACGAGTCATGGATGGAAATGATAATTGTTGATGCCTCCTGCATCGGCTGTCGACATGACGATGTGCGCACTTATGCATCAGCTGGTGTGGAGACAGCTTACACGGTGCCAGGAGCAACAACAGGAGGAGTAGGTGATACAGATGTTGATTCTCGGCCCACAGCAAACGGTGGTTCTCGCAGATAGTGCTTGACAGCAAGAGCAGGTGGTCGATCGCTAGGCCGAGGCAAACTTTCTCTATGAGGACCAATCGTCCGATGTGGAGTGGTGAGACGCAGGGTCAGAGGTAGACGTAGAGAACCAGTGCACTGCCGTATTTGCAGTTACGGCAACACGAGTATGAGATGGCCCTTCAGTGACAGCAAACGTCCACGTGTGTGACATGTTGGCAGTAGCAAATGAGCTTATACCAGTCACCCCTGTACGTGTGGCTGCCATGGAGGATGCAGAGCGTGCTGCGAACCTCAGGCTCATGGCTGCCCTGACTGGTACCGTTGACACCGTGACGGTTCTAGCCGAGGACATAGCTACTCTCGTCCGAGCTACAGTTCCTCTACCCGAGCGCCTATGCTCCGTGGTCGACGAGCGGGAGGCAATGGTGGCTCGAGCTCAGGCGCACATGCAGAGTCTCATGGTCGAGCTCCAGGAGGCCAGCCGTAGCTGTTACACCGTGGACGTTCCAGTACGACGGCTTGCTGAGGAGTGTGTAGAGGATGTACACAGGCGTCTTCAGGCAATTGAGTGGTCTCTATAGGATACAGGACTGGGGCAAGCGGACCTCCAGTAGCAGGTGGATGATGGGCTATGCACCAGGGGTCGCAAGGAGCACCACGTCACTGATCGCACCTTCGATGACCGCAACCACTCTGCGGATACACATGTACCTACACATGCCAACGTCCGGCCTGCACGCGACGGCTAGGCAACAGGTGTGTCATGAGCAGCAGGTGCCATCGCAATAGGCGTTCCTACAGCCCGAGAAAATTTACGTGGCGACTCATTGTGTTGTGGCCACGCCCTGCGAGCAGGTTATGGCTAGGCGGCACTTGAGTCAACAGACGTACATAACGTCCACTTATGCGACGAGCAGGCGCAGCTCCACTCCTTCCTACAGGATGAGACCGCGAGGCTGCAGGAGGCCGTGGCTCGTGCCAAAGCGCACATGATCGAGGTCTACCCTCAACTTCTTTTTGCGACTGACCGCCTACATGCCGCAGATGCAGCCAACGGGTCGGCTGCCGCGTCAGAGCTCGTTGAGATCCACACGCGTCTCAACGCTGCAGAGGTTGCAAGGCGATGTACAGCTGAACAGTTAGAGTCCGTACAGCAGGTGATTATTTTGGAGGAAGCCCTCAGTGCTGCACCAGTCACATTTGCAGGTGAAGACAGCATTGACGACTATGATAGCGATGACGATGACATCGATGACGACGACAACGATGACGATGACAGCGACGACGGTGCTCCAGGGTGAGGTTCTCTACGAGCACATCCCACGTGCATCGTCGTCACCCTTGCCATTGTTCTGCAGGGGTATGTGGCCATGGGGGAGCCGTGCACCCTCCTTAGGGATTGTGTTGGGAGCAGCTATCACCTTTGCTCGTGATGTCAGCCTCTGCAGCCTAGGGGGAGTGTTGGTGTGTGGGCGTTGGCCTGATACCATTATGAGGACAGCGAGGTTACTTGGGGTGTGAGATGATTATCTGGTCGAGGTTATGTTGGTCAGGACCCGGGTGTTGGTTTTCGCGCATCTCTCATTGTACTCTGTTGTGTCCTCCCGGCTTGTGTACATCGGCGTGCGGATGACTGACGGCGAGACTCGACGTTGCTGGGGTGTTGCTCGGTGGAGCCGACGCGCGCTGAGGCCAACACATTGCTAATCAGTTACTTCCAGTTTCCAGCTGCTTTCTGGCGCTAACACAGGCGCGCGCACTTCTGAGTAACAAACCCAAAGCTTCCACACTTAGTCTCTAGAGCAGCAGACTGAGGGGGCAGCAGACTTAAGCAACGAGCGTGGAAGCCCGCACGCTGCATCAACAACGCTGCTGCACCAACCTGTTGCCTAGTATTTCTGTCTTGGTATCAGAGCCAGAGTGTAGCAGCAGTAGCAAAAGACTGACGTACAGGTGCCAGACAACGCCGGCGGACCCCCATAAGCGCCAGTGCAGGGGAAATGCTGCCAGATTTTTTCCGGCAGCATTGACCGCCTGGTGGCGGTGTCAGAATTTTTCCCACGGCCACTAGGCCAGGGGAAATGCTGCCGGGTTTTTTCCGGGAGCACTGACCCCCACGCTTGATGCGAGGAGGTGAGCGGCAGGCCACGTCAGGTGCTTGTTCGCGACGACGCACGCAGTGACGTCCTCCAGGTGTGACTGACAGCAGTAGCAGCAGCAGCTTGCCGCGGCAACAAGTAATGGCAACAGCTTCTAGCAGCAGTAACACACAACAATAGCTGGCTGCAACGACATCTTACAGCAGCTCGTAGCAGTAGCAGCCCGCAACAGCAGTAGCAGTAGCGAGTAGCAGCCGGCAGCAGCAGCAGCTCACATCAGCAGCAGCCGGCGGCAGCAGCAGTAGTAGCGGCTGCAACGACAACCGCAGCAACAGCAACTGCAGCTGCCCACAGCCCGGTGCTCGTTGCGAGCAGCGAGGTGCTGGCAGCGAGCTTGCTACTCGTAGCGAGCAACGAGCAACGAGTAGCAAGCAGCGAGCTCGCTGCTCGTGGCTCGTCACTCATAGCGAGTAGCATGCTCGCAGCAACAAGCAAGAAAGCAAAGAAAAAAAAGGGGATCCCCCGTAGCCGTAGCAGCAGTAGCAGTTGTAGTAGCCGCAGCAACAGCAGCACCAGCAGCAGCCACAGCAGCAACAACAACAGTATCAGTAGCAACAACAGCAACAACAACAGTGGTTGCAGCCCCACAGTAGCGGCTACATCAATCGGTGCTGATGTCAGCGGTTGTCCGCTGACGTCACTGCTGACGTCACTACTGACATCGTCAACAACACAAAGAAACGGGCAGTAGCACTGCACACACCATAGTAGCCTCTGCTAACGTCAGCCATCCTCGGCTGACGTCACTGCTAACATCAGTAGCACACAACAAAACAAACAAACAAACAAACAAAAGGGGAAGAGAGGCACCATAAGCCACCATGACTAACAGCCCCTCTGAGGAGGGGTCCTCCTCTGTCGGGGGGACCCCCAGCCCCCTTTCCTGTAGTAGCTGCAGAAGCAGCAGTAGCAGCAGCAGCAGCAGTAGCAATAGAAGCAGTAGTAGCAGCAATAGTAGGAGCAGCAGCCCTCTACCATCGCTGTTAGCAACCTTGACCCCTTGGCTGCTCTTCAGCAACAGCTCGCCGCCTTGACGTAGCAACTCGTAGCGTTGTAGCCATTGGCCTCCCAGTCAGCCACTAGTATGTTGCCATCATTCATCCCTCCCGGGCACGCCAGCCCCGCTGTGTCTGCTACTATGCATTGCCTGGCGCAGCAGCAGACTCAGCGCCAGCGGCAGATGGAGACCTCCATCCTTGGCCCCACTCTGGGCTCCAGCCGCAGGCAGAAGGACTTTGAGACGCCGCCCCTGCCACTTCAGGCCGGCGATAGCTCTGAAGCTGGGAGCTCAGCTTCCGGATCTGGACGCAGGGCCTGTGGGCATACTACACCCTCCCTTATGACCCCACCCAAGCCGACCAGTTGTATGACGTTGGTCGCGCCGTCCATGCCCTAGTCCCAGTCGCCCCTCCGGCTTCCCGCCCTACCCCAGAGCCTTTCCTCGGTGACCTCACTGCTGGCGCCATCCCAGGCCCTGCAGCCGCGTGGCACGTCCTCACCTGGCCCCATCGCCTGTCCAACGACGCAAAGACCAGCTGTCTGCTCCGGGAGTTCAACACCCTGCACATGGGGGAGACCGAGACTGTCACTGCCTATTGGCAGCGGGCGGAGGACATCCTTCGTCGTCTCGGCAGATTTGCCCCACCCCCTCTGGTCGCGCTCCTCACCATCAAGCGCGACACCACCAGCGCGTACGCGGATGTCTTCGTGCACTACCCCGAGGACGTCCTCTCCACCATGGCGGCCCAGGGCACCCTCATGCCTTGGGCATATGAGCTCTTCCTCTGCATTGAGGAAGCTTGTCTGGAGTCCTAGCTCCAACGCACGGAGGCTCTTGCCTCCACTGCCGTCGCCTCCCCTGCCGTCGCCTCCCCTGCCATCGCCTCCGTGGTCGTCGCTTCCCCCACCGCAGCTACCTCATCGTCTGTGGAGAAGAAGAAGAAATGTTGGAACAAGAAAGGCAATGGTCTACTGTAACAGCAGCATCAGCAGCCGTCGACAGGGTCCAGTGGTGGTGGCTCGGTCTGCCACAACTGTGGCCAGCCCGGGCACGGGTGGTACACGTGCCCTCTCCCGACGGACAAGGCGCTCGTCATCGCCACCATGCGTCGCCAGTGAGAGCGCCGTCTTGCCTCTGCCGTCGTCGCTGCCGCCGGCCCTGAAGCCTTGACCTCGTCCAGCAGCTCCGCCACTCCGACAGCTCCGCCAGTCCAGTAGACACCCGCGCCGCAGCAGTACTATCCGCAGCCGTCGTCGCCTCAATTCCCGTCACCGGCATTGTCCCTCCCTTTCCCGAGCTTCGGTGTCGTCACTCCGCACTCGGTCTACACTCCCGGGCCGTCCTCCCGTGAGCGTCAGCTGGAGCAGTTCATCACGCTCTGGCTCGGCCCGCCATGCCCTCCTCCCCAGGGAAGTGCGAGTGGTATCACCTCATGCTCTCCTGCCTGGCCTTGCATGACTGAGAATGAACTACGGTCGTGTCTCGTTTCCTCGTTTGTCTTGTCGTCTCCCATGGTCTCCTCTACCCCTTCCTATGATGACGTTGCGTGGCTTGACAATTGGCAGTCTCGGTTCGCGCCTCCTTCCACCGCGTCCGCGTCCCTTGCTTGCTGCCATGTTACCGTTAGCGATCTGGCCACCCCTGCCCAGGAACCCGCTGAGACCTGGATCATCGACTCCGGGGCCACGCATCACATGCCTGTTGGCCTGAGGGTGAGTGTGCACCCTGGAGGGTCCCTAGCAGTGGCTGGTTCACACCACCAACTGTTTTTGGAGAGACTGAAACTGTGGAGGTAACTGGTTCCAAGGATGGCAGAAAACTGCTCAGAGATTGAGGCAATAGTTTTGGCCTGAATTGACTTGGAATTAACTCTTGATCAAGGCTCACAAGCAGTGGAATTTTAAAGCCACTGATCTATGCTTTCCAGAACACCAAAGCGTGCCAGATTTGGAGCTTCCTAGCATGTTCTATGGATTCTAGAGTGGCCCTTCGTAGGCTGTCCTTTTCCCACCTATGAAGGCATCCCTTCCTTCCTCTAGAAGCTTCTTCCCCTTCCTAGATTCCTGAGCCTGCATCTAGTAGGATGGAAGGTATCCAGAAGACCAAGACACCTCTAGATGCTTTGTAGGACAAGTCACCCCTTCTAGAAGGTGTGCCACCTTCCTGGACTCTCACCTAGCCTTCTAGAAACTCAAGAAGGAATTCTAGAGGTTGAGCTAGCTCCCTAGCATCTGTTTTTCACCTCCCTTGAGGCAGGGCAGAAATTGATCTTGTGGGACTTGAACCCGTGCCTATGCCTCTAGAGGTGGACACCATCAACCACTAAGCCACTAAGGCTTGTCTTTTAGGTGTTCCTTTTTGGAGTCACTCCTGCCATGCTGAGGAGCATATCTCCCCCTTGCGTGTCACCCATGGCATTCATCCATGCTCAACCTGCAACTCAAGAGCCTTTCTCCTCATGGGAGGCGAGTTCATATTTTATTGCTCCCTCCCACTCAGCCCCATCCTTCTGGTGCAGTGCCTCCTTCAGGCTCCTCTTGCGTGAAGAAGACTTGTGCAAACCCAGTCCAAATGCCCTTGTTGGCATCGTATCTCTTTGTCCTTCTTCGCACACGGCTGCTCGTGCGGGGCTGATGAGGCGGTTGTTCTTGTTGTTGTCTCCTTCCGGCGCCATCCTCTCCAAGCGCCTGCTCCCCCTCTCTTGGAGATCTTGGAGACATCGGTCGACTCCCCGCCTCCACGTCCATCTCCGGTGCTTCGGATTCCTCATCCAAACTGGCCGAAATAAAGTCTGCCGCTCGCCCATCCTCTAGGCGATCCTCTTCGGCTGGTACTCCTGCGAGGACGTCATCCTCATTCACCTCCTCCGGCGTCTCCCCCTCAAGGAGTGGCAACCACTCCCCCCTCTTGGAGAGACCTGCCTCCTTGTCCGTCCAACGGCTTTTCTCGTCAAACGTGACGTCACGACTCTGCACAATCTACTGCCTCCCTGGGTCAAAGAGTCGGTATGCCTTGCTTCCGCTCTCGTACCCAAGGAAAATACACCGGCGGGTTCGTGGGTCCAGCTTGCTCCGCCCTTCACGTGCCTGCACCACCCCATGTGCAACGCAACCAAATGTGCGGAGGTGACCCACTGCCAGCTTCCTCCCGCTCCACACCTCTTGTGGCGTCTTCCACGCCGTGCTCTCCTTTTCCTTCAACGGCTTGGTCGGTGTAAGGTTCATTATGTATGCCGCTGTTCGTGCCGACTACGCCCAATACCCTTGTTGAAGGCCGGCGTCACTCAACATTGATCGCACCATGTTAAGGATTGTGCAATTTTCTCTTTCAGTGACGCCATTCTGCTGCGGGGAGTGTGGAGTTGTTTTCTGCCACTCAATCCCCTTGCTCTTCATCCACCCAAGGCAGCCCGCATATTCACCACCGTTGTCGCTCCGGAACGCCTTCACCTTCAACTCTGCCTGCCGCTCCACATCTGCGACAAACTCTTGCATGCATGCAAGGACTTTGCTCTTCCGCTTCATGAGGTAGAGGTACAGTTTGTGGCTGTGGTCGTCGATGAAGGTGAGGAAGTAGCGAGCTCCACCGATGGAGCTCTCAATTGGCCCACACACATGTGTGTGTACCACTACCAACTTTGTTGATGCACGCGTCCCCTTTGCCACAAACGGCTGCCGCGTTGATTTGCCGATAACGCATGGCTCACACATGGTCTCCTTGGTTCCATCAAGGCCACTGATTTGGAGACCCTGCACCACCTCTCTCTTTGCCATCTCTTTCACCGTTGATGGAGAAAGATGGCAAATTCGGCGGTGCTACAAGTCCAGGTCTCCTTCATCCTTCGTTGCAAGATTGGCGGCGTTGGACCACGCCCGGCTGCCGAGGATCTTTGCGCGTAGTAGGTACAAGTCGTCCTCTTTCTTGGTGTGCACAATAACCTCGCCTTTATCCTCCTTGTGGATGACGGCCTCCTTCTGTGTGAAGAGCACCTCAAGTCCCTTGTCGGTAAGGCGGCTGACGGAGAGCAGGTTTGCCCCGAAGTTGGGCATGGGGAGCACATCGTGGATTGTGCTCGTGACAGGTTTGCCATCCACAATGGACTCAATGCGGACGTTACTCTCACCGGCAGCCACCTCTTTTTTGCCGTTGGCCACCATCATGCGTCTCTCCGAGACACCATAGGTGACAAATGCCGCCTTGTTGCATTGCGTGTGGCGGCCTGATCCGGAGTCAATGACGGCAACTCCCGGATCCTTCAAGTTTGTGGAGTTGTACGCCATAAGGGCCTGCTCGTCTTTCTTCCCGCCCCGCTACGACTGGTCTGGCTTCTTCTTGGGGCAGTTGCGCGCATAGTGGCCCTCCTTGCCGTAGTTGAAGCACTCCCCCTTCTTGTCACCCTTCTTGGTGCCCTGTTTTGCACCCTTCCACTTGTCGCCTCGGCCTCCACTGTGAGGATGAACCGTGTAAACTGAACTTCATGCCGTTGCACTCTCTCGACCAACACGTCGCATCCACTCGTTGCGCACATACCCAGCAACCTTCGGGTACTTCAACTCGTCGGGAGGCCAGCCACCAAGGACTGTGATCATCGGACTCCAACTGTCCGGCAAGGCCAGAAGGAGGATCATAGCTTGCAACTGAGAGTCAACCTCCCAACCAGTGGCTACGCACTCCGCTACGAGTGACTCAATCTCCTGCATGATCTCCATGATGTTGTCACCTTCGTTGGCTTGGAGGGTGACGAGTCATTTGAAGATGAAGAGCTGATTGGCAAGGTTGCTTGACTGGTAGATGGAGCAGAGTTTTGACCATGCTTCTGCGGCCAGGGTGCATCCTTGGATGTGCCCAAGTTGTGGTGGACATAATGTGGACACAAGAAGCGACAACGCCTTTTTGTTGCGCTTCTTGTATGCCTCCTTCACCTCAGCCGTTACAGTCTCCGGCGGATTAGGCTCATCACCCTTTACGAGCTCAAGCAGTCTCTTGTCGTCGAGGAAGACCTCAAACTCCCACTTGCACAAGGCAAAGCCTGTCCCATCAAACGTAAGGACAGTACGGCTGCTCTCTTGCTCACTGGTCGCCATGTCTTGCTATTGGAAGTGTGAACTCAACCCCTTAGAGGCGTGGGCCCATAACCCTTTGTTGGCCTGAGGGTGAGTGTGCACCCTGGAGGGTCCCTAGCAGTGGCTGGTTGACACCACCAACTGTTTTTGGAGAGACTAAAACTGTACACGTAACTGATTCCAAGGATGGCAGAAAACTGGTCAAAGAGTGAGGCAATAGTTTTGGCCTGAATTGACTTGGAATGAACTCTTGATCAAGGCTCACAAGTAGTGGCATTTTATAGCCGCTGATCTAAGTTTTCCAGAACACCAAAGCATGCCTGATTTGGAGCTTCCTAGCAGATTCTATGGCTTCTACAGTGGCCTTTGGTAGGCTGTCCTTTTCCCACCTAGGAAGGCATCCCTTCCTTCCTCTATAAGCTTCTGCCCCTTCCTAGATTCCTCAGCCTGCTTCTAATAGGGTGGAAGGTATCCAGAAGACCAGGACACCTCTAGATACTTTGTAGGACAAGTCACCCCTTCTAGAAGGTGTGCCACCTTCCTAGACTCTCCCATAGCCTTCTAGAAACTCAATGAGGAATTCTAGAGGTTGAGCTAGCTTCCTGGCATCTGTTTTTCATCTACCTTGAGGCAGGGCAGAAATTGATCTTGTGGGACTTGAACCCGGGCCCCTGCCTCTAGAGGTGGATACCATTAACCACTAAGCCACTAAGGCTTGTCTTTTTGGTGTTCCTTTTTGGAGTCACTCCTGCCATGGTGAGGAGCATATCTCCAACAATGACGGACTCTTGTGAGGCCTTCAGTATGCTTGGTACTGTAGGCGATGTCTCCGGTGTCCGGACGGGCTCCGCACAGGTGTTGCCTATCCGTGGTGTTGGCGTCGTTCATTTTAGTGGTCTTGCCGGTGACGTCTTTCCGACCGATGTCCTCTTTGTCCCTGGTCTCGAGCTCACCCTCCTGTCCGTCACTGCCCTTGACCGCATGAGCATGGACGTTGTGCAATCGCGTGGTGTTGGCACTGTGTCGTTGCGTCCGTCTGGACTCGTCGTACTGCACGCCACAGCCTGTGGCAACGTGTGGCATGTGCCTCGCCTCTCCTCCTCCCCTTCCGTCTCCTCCCCGTCGGCCGCCACAGGCCATGTGTTTGTCACCAGCAAGCTTTATCCTTTGCACACTCGCCTCATGCACCGCCGCCTTTGCCACGTCTACTCTGCCGCCGTAGACAACATACTCCACACCCAGCTGGCCAAGGGCCTTGACCCGGAAACTTTCCCCCTCCCATGTCCTATTGAGTGCATTGATTGCACTCAGGGGAAGATGCACCGGTCCATGTACCCTTTGTCTTCCTCCCGTGCGTCCGCCCCTCTTGACCTTGTCCATTCGCACATCATGGGCCCTCTCCCCACCGAGTTCGTCGGCGAGCACGGCCGCTATGTCCTCACCATCACTGATGACTACTCTCGCTACCGCTGGGTCTTCTGCCTTTGGCAGAAGAGCGATGTCGCCTGAGCCATCCAGGACAGGCTTGTCCTTGCGAAAGCGCGAGTGTTGCCGCTCTCTTTGCCGCTTTTGCTCCGATCGCGGTGGTGAGTACATGGGTGAGGCCACGACCTTTCTCGCCTCACGCGGGATCCACCATGAGACATCCGCGCCCTACACGCCCGCCTAGAACGATGTCTCCAAACGATGGAACCGTACCATGGCCGACGCTGTCCGCACCATGCGGGTTGAGTCCGGTCTCTTCGATGGCTTCTACTTTGAAGCCATGGCCTACATGACCTAGGTCTGGAACCGGATTCCCCAGGTTCCCCTTCCCCGCCAGTCCATGCCGTACCAGCATTGGTGCGGTCAGCGAGCTGACCTCCGCCCGGCTCGCGTCTGGGGTTGCGTGGCCATTGTGTGGCTGCCCGCCCGGCAGCAGGGCGGTAAGCTCGCCCCCCGCAGACGTCCATGCACCTTCCTCGGTGTCTCTCGTCAGTCCAAGGCCTAGAGCTTATGGGATCCCTCCCGGCACTCCATCGTCGAGTCTCGGGATGCCCTCTTCTTCGAGGACCTGTTTCCTCGCGACCTCATTCGCTCTGGCTCGTCCGTGTCTATCCCATCGTGTGGGGGAGTGGTGAGTCTGTCCTCCGTCCTGCCGCTTACGGGTGACACATCCCTTAGTCCCTCTGAGCCGACAGCCCCAGTCGTGTCCACTATTCCCTCTGAGCCGGTAACCCCAGTCGCGTCTACTGGTCCCTCCGGGCCAACAGCCCCAGTCGTGTCCGCTAGTCCCTCCGGGCCGGCAGCCCTGGACATGTCCACTGGTCCCTCCAGGCTGGCAGCCCCAGCCGTGTCCGCAAGTCCCTCCCGGCCGGTAGCCCCAGACGCGTCCGTTGATCCCTCCAGCCCGGCAACCCCTGTCGTGTCCGCTGGTCCCTCCGGACCGGCAGCCCAAGTTGCGTCCTCCGGTCCCTCCGAGCCGGCAGCCCTAGTCGCGTCCGCTGGTCCCTCCGGGCCGGCAGCCCCAGTCGCGTCCTCCGGTCCCTCCAGGCCGGCAGCCCCAGTCGCGTCCGCCGTTTCCTCCAGACCGGCAGTCCCAGTTGCGTCCGCAGGCCCTTCCGGGCCAGCAACTCCAGTCGCATCCACTGGCCCCTCCGGGCCAACAGCTCCAATCGCATCCGCTGGCCCATCCGAGCTAGCTGCCACGGTTGCATCCGCTGGCCCCTCCTGGCCAGCAACCCCGTCTGCCTCCATTGGCCCATCGGACTCAGTGCCATCTCTTACCCTGCCACGCTACATACGTGGCCCAGGCGGCAGCCTCCGACCCAGACCGTCGGTGAGCCCACAGACTGTCGCACCGCGCTCCGTGGCGCCTCGACCCCCCGTGGCTCCACGTGTCTCCTCCACTCCCACGGTCGTGAGTGGGGACCCTGGCACCAAGGCCCTCGGCTTGACCACCTCGGCTGTCATTACAGACCTTCACCCGGGCTCCGTACTGGGCTACGCCATGCTTCATAACGAGCATCGGCACGTTGTCGTGACTGCACTCACACGCATCCCACCTTGGACTGGAGATGCACACACTCTCTCAGTCCACTCTACAGCACGCCCTGAGGACCTAGCCACCCTGCGCGAGGCACGAGCCTCTCCTGAGGCCGCACACTGGGACGCTGCCCGTGCCGATGAGCTCACTGCTATCCGACAGCACCATGTGTACGACCTCGTCGACCTTCCTCCAGGTTGGAAGGCCATCGGCGCCAAGTGGGTCTTTTGGCGGAAGTGGAAGCCCGACAGGTCCTTGGACAAGTACAAGGCTGGCCTTACAGCCAAGGGGTTTACCCAAATTCCTGGGGTCGACTACCACTAGATCTTTGCCCCAGTTGGCCGGTTCTCCACTAGTCGGGCGCTCTTCACCCTCGTCGCCCAGCATGGGTGGGAGCTGCATCAAATGGATGTGAGCAACGCTTTTCTCCATGGTTCACTGGAGGGTGAGGAACTCTACATGGTGCAACCCCCAGGCTTTGACGATGGCACTGGGAGAGTCTGGCGACTGCGTAAGGCGCTCTATGGCCTGAAGCAGTCGCCTCGGTGCTCGAACCAAGAAATCAGCAGCGCGCTCCTTCGAGGCGAACTCCAGCGCAACACCGCTGACCCCGCACTGTTTGTCAGTCCGCTAGGCTAGAATTTCACCGCTGTTTTGGTTTATGTCGACGATATCCTCATTGCGTCGCCAGACACGGCTGCCATCCAGCGTGTCAAGGACTTGCAGCACGTCGCCTACCAGATGAAGGATCTCTGATCTGCCAGAGTCTTCCTGGGCATAGAGCTCGAGCATGATCGCTCCTAGGGTGTCCTCCACATCCACCAAGCCGCCTCTGTGCACACTCTGTCCACCCACTTTGCGGAGGACCTCCCACTCGTGCCGAGCACATCCTCACCCATGTCACCCAATGGCCATGTGGAGCTGAAGAGTCCTGACCCAGCTGTTGTGGGGGAGCCAGTTGACGTGACCACATACATGTGACTCATCGGGTCACTGATGTTCCTGTCGACGAAGACGCGCCTAGACATCGCATTCGCCGTGAACCTCCTGGCCCAATTTTCTCAGGAGCCGCGTCACCTCCACTACGAGCCCGCGATCCGAGTACTGCGCTATGCCGTCTCGAATCCTCGGCGAGGTCTCATGTTCCGTCGTCAGCCGTCTGTTGTCACCGTGGGCTTCACTGACAGTGACTGGGCCAGTAGTCCGGACGGTAAGAGTTGCACAGGCTGGATCTTTCTGATCGGCGGCACAGCTGTAACCTGGCGCAGCAACAAGCAGGGGTGCATTGCACGCAGCACTGCTGAGGTTGAATACGTGGCTCTTGGCTCACGCACGTGTGAGAGTGTGTGGTTGCGTCGTCTGTTGTCCGAGTTGCGTCAGCCTGTCGTATCCATCACGTTGCATTGTGACAATGAGAGTGCCATGGCCATCGCCGACAATGACGGCGTGCATCACACACGCACAAAGTACATCAACGTTGAGTATCACTATGTGCGTTCGTTGTTGCATGACGGCAACATCAACATCGTGTGGGTTGAGACAGCACGGCAGTTGGCTGACTTCTTGACCAAGGCACTGAAGCGCGACTCGTTCAAGAAGGATGTGAGTTCGGTCGGCGTGCGTACGTGGATGGCTCTCTTTGTCCCTGCTTGCATCTCTGTGTGGCCTGGGGGAGTCTGGCCGTTGACTGTGTCTCTGTCCGCACATGTGCACCACGCCTATGAGTCATGGGGGAGTGTTGGTTTTCGCGCATCTCTCATTGTACTCTGTTGTGCCCTCCCAGCTTGTGTACATCGGCGTGCAATGACTGACGGCGAGACTCGACGCTGGTGGAGTGTCGCTCGGTGATGCCGACGCGCACTGAGGCCCACGCACCGTTCACTAGAGCCTCCTCCCTCCGGCGATGCGCTCAGCTCCATCGGCAACCGTCCTCGGCGGTCGGGCCGCCGGTGGTCACTGCCACTGCAGATGCTATTTTCATGCACCCAGCTCTGTTTCTAGTTCTGGCATTGCGTCTCCAGCGTCATGTTGTGCCTAGGGTCCATGTCTCCTGCAATGTGGCCCTGTTTGGCATCTTTGACTGTCGTAGGCACTACACGGGTTCGAGCAGCCATAACTCTTTGCTGCTATTTTTCTAGCTAATTCTGACTACATAACTGCATTTGCAATATTGGTATTATGGTATGGTCCAGTTTTCAGGCAAAACGGACGACGCCCGGGTTTTGGGCTGTCGGGCGTCTGGCAGGGCTCACCGAGAAAACCCCGCCTGCCAGAAAATAAGTCTCGGACTATTTTCTGATTGGCTGGTTAGCTGAGTAACAAGTTCTACACTACTGGGGGGATGGAGCTAGAACTTGGAGGGGTCTCCCATTGTTGCTCATTCTTCATTGCTAATCAGTTACTTTCAGTTTCAAGCTGCTTCCTTGCGCTAACACTGGCGCGCGCACTTCCGAGTAACAAACCCAGAGCTTCCAGACTTCGTCTCCAGAGCAACAGACTGAGGGGGCAGCAGACTTAAGCAACGAGCGTAGAAGCCCGCACGTTGCATCAACAACGCTCCTGCCCCAACCTGCTGCCTAGTATTTCTGTCTCCGCGCACCTGGTGAGTTCTACCGGTATGATGTGGAGACCCATTGCGTACATGTATTATGTATGATCTATGCGTGGTGTGGAAGAGACCCCGACACCCGGAGACATTTTCCAGGGTCACGAGGAGACCTTGTTTCTCTGTCTCCCTTGCATGATGTTTGACATGTAGGTGTGTGCTTGACTTTTGCATGGTCGAGACTCGGGGACTTTCTGGGATGCACCATTGTCACAAGGAGACCCTGTGTTGTGCTATGCTTGATCGGTACTCAATATGGTTGGTTGCCTGAGCCATCCTTCCCTGCCTTCGCTCAGACATCGTTATGTGGAGAGTTGTGTGAGCCATGAGGGGTGTTGGTGTGTGTGGCTTCCACCCGTCACGAGCGACGGCCTGAAGAGTAGCGGTACAGGAGAGCGCGGCGACATGATCCCCGATGCAGATCCAGGAGGCATCAACGCGTCCGCAGGTGGTGGACCACCCACTCGGAGCTGACCGACGACTGCCCGAGTGTCCTGGACGGTGTCTCGGACCTTACACAATTTTTCCGAAGCCCGTAGGATTTTCATTGGTGGACTGGCCATGGGCCCGATTTGCATGTTTTGCTTTGTGTGTCCACCGGTCGATGCCGGATACATGCATGTGACCAGCCATAGCGCCGAGCCTGAGATCCTGTAGGTCTAGGTTCAGACGGCGTAGCGTTATGATTTGTTTGTGCAGAGTTACGGCCAAAACAATGTTTTTGGGCCGGTTTTTTGACAGACCTTGCAATTCCGCGTGCGACATTCGTTGTGCGCCATGACATGTATTCATGCTGTGGACTTGTCATTTGTTAACTCTCTGTGCATGTGTTTATTTATGGAAGCACATTGGACACTGTGTTCGTGTCGTCTAGCCAAACCCTTGTCGTTTGTCGTCCGACTTGTGTTGACGCAGCGAGCTAGCTGAGCGCTGACGCACAGCCAATGGCAAGCATGCTAGGAAGCTTCCTGGAATCTTCTCACCTTTCAGACTTTGCACACAGGAAATCAGGTTATGCATCCTTTACCAATTCATCCAAGTGAATAACAGTTACCAATTCCTACACCCACCATCTTCCCGTATTCATCCTTGTTGCAATAATCTAGAAACCATATAACATTGTTTTTTCCAATGTGAGAGCATTTGTGCGATTACAACACGTCTTCGTTCCCTCTTTTCAGCCTTCTTTCCCAAACTTCATCCACAACTGCACAACATCCTTTTTGGGCCGACCAGAATTGCACATGAGAGAATATATTCGGACATTACACACGACACGATTCTTCACTGACTATGGAAAGAATGCTGGGATTAGCCAAAAACGAACCCCATGTCAACACGTGGCATTTCGCTTGTCCCACTTTTAAGCTGGCCGCAAGACAAAAACAATGTACTTAGGCCTTTCATAATGCCGTCGTAAATGCCCTTTTCTTGTGAAATGTCTGGAAAATAGGGATTCCAGCCTCATCTAGCGCACAAATAATTTTCATAACTGGTGGAAGCAACGCAAAATGTATCATGTACAAGCTAGTTAGGGGATCGGGTTAAATCACCGGACTTGCTGCAGTATCTAGGAGACCCTCACGTTCCCATCGGTTAAGTCCAAGGGACCCCAAAAAAAGGCATTCGTGTTCAACATAACGTTGATAGAGAATCGGCGCAACAACGAACGAAAGATTGCCCAATGAACCTCTTGATGATTGCCGTCACAACCTGCATGCAGACAGGTCGTGCGGTTTGCAAAATCTTGCGCTGTTGGAACAGTTGTCAGTGCATCTGGGTTAGTTGGCAACAGGACCAACATTACCTGATGTCAGCAGTTTGTGGTCGTTACGTTGTTAGGCTAGGGGTTCCACTCTAGTTGTCCGAATCGTTAAGATGAGTACGCTTACTGGCCCTGTGCGCGTCTCTTCGTCCCTCACTCCTCCAGGGAGATAAAGTAAGCTTCACGACAGAACCTGCCTGTTATTGGCTGGATTCGACGGTTAGCCGAGCTGTCTATCGTTGTCGATCGTGCTGTCCGCGGACATGTCATGGTAGGTGGTTTGCTGAAGCTCGGGCAGCGTTGTTACTATGTCCGGGTGTCGTGTACAGCAAGCCTAGCCGGTTCCACCACTCCACTGTCTAGTCATCTTAGGCTGCGCCCCAGAATCGCTGAACTTCATGCTTCATCTATAATCCAGCTCAGATTCGAGCGCGAATCTCCGACGTGGCATATGTAGCGAGACTTCCGTACCTTCAGCGTTGCTCGCAAGTTCTTTGCGCCATCCGCCGTTCGCGACGGATACTTGAAGACCATTTACCCGCTTCATCAGTATTTCGTATTTCATTCATGCCCTACTTTCTAGCCAATCACGTGAAAATGGATGAATGATTCGGCTGAAGACCGAAAGCGACTCGAGATAGGTTAATGAACTTCATGCATTATTTAACATATTCGTCGTAACAATTTTGTCGTCATCTGGTGGTGCACGATTGTATCGTCTCTTAGCTCAAAAAATTGAAATCGAATGGAAACCCTACTCGTCGGAAAGCTGGTACGTCAGCCAGCAGCAAGTGCGCGCTGCCGGTTGGGCGGTTCGAGACAAGATCAGTTTAGGAGGGGTCAACGGATCGAAACCCCGGATAACCGGGGCTGATAGATGAACTTGCATTAAAGGCAGGAAACAGTGTGCTGACAGGGCACAAATAAATTCATGTCACGATCGGCGGCAAGCTCAGTCGATGAGCTTCATCTAACCGCTAAAATACGGATACAGATGAAGAATAAACTTCAGCGATGCTGGGGCTCAGCCTTAGGTTGAAAGTTCGTTTCATGTCCGCGATCGAGAGGGTGGTCTTGGACCTCTAACGTTGAAAAATGCCGTCGCTAGGAATAGACGAATTCCTAGCCACGGCGGCCTAAGCCAAAAAAAGGCATAAATGTACTAAAAATAGCAACAAATAATAAGTAATGGCTTAATCCTGTATACATACCCAAATCATCCACAAACATAATGTGCAGCAGTCTCCGTTCCAGTTCCGGTTGGCCCAATGTCAACATGGCCCAACCAAATGTTCATCCACCCACCAGCATCGAGGACAGATAAAGGTGGAATCTCCAAATGCTAGCGAAGGACGTCGTCCACTCTTGGTATAGGAATGTCGAAAAGGATAACATGTTCAAACGTTTGCCTTGCCTAATAAAGTATGACTTCCTACCTCACATACATGACTAACGTGATATCTTATTCTTTCTGGGAGCATTTAAGAATGCTTGCAAGCACGTCTTCTTCCCTTTCAACCCTCGACAAGTGCGTGTCCTACTTGTTTGAACAACTGTTATGGCCAAGGCTGGAAACCTAACGATAATGGCTATTGGATTGCTCAAGAACTCACATCGCGCCTACCTTAAGTCCAAACTAAGTTAGAAAAACTTTGACCATTGAAAAGAAGCTACACAAGAAAATTCAAAACATGTTTTCACCCTTGCTGCTTCACCCTCGCCTACAAATCACGAGCATACAAACGGCTTACGAACGCAAAAAACAAGAGCATGAGTTAGAGGGTTGAGGCAAGCTTGGCCATACAATCATGAGGGACTTTGTATGAAGCCAGTTTGTTGGCGTGAACTGGGTTCAAATGAAACCCTTAACTAACCAACAAAGATGAAGCTTCGTAGGTGATCAAGTGAGCTCCCGTTTTATTCAAAGGTGTAGTTGAATTTTTATGGAAACCTAAAAAACCAGGGAAAACCATTACAAACCTACTCCTTAACTGATCTCTTAAGAGTACCAAACTTGCAGCTAGCCTCATCAGCCTAGTCGAAGATCGCGATGGCGATTTTTTCTTCACTAAACGTTTCCAGCCTAAGCATACATCATTTGAGTAACACAGCTGCAACTTCCCGAAACGACGAAGCAATTTGGGTGTGTGGGATCACGTTTCCCACTCACCCGTTGCCAACCACGGCAAGCTCATGTTGTGTTCTATGATTTTCTTGAAGTATTAAGTGTGAAATGCCATTGGCCTTCTCACACCAACCGGAGGCTACTCGATTAAAGACTGATGGTTCTCGATTTAAGCTAAGCAAATGTATCTTGATGGCACCAAACATGAATGCCATTGTGAAGCCTTTGCAATGACTCAGAACAACTAAATTCTCCACAAAAGAAGGGAATTTTCCTCGATATATCCAGATAAAATCATTTCAGTGAAAGTGAACTCGATAACGTTGTTCTTACAAGCCATGAGGCTCTAAGTGGCTAGAAAGAACTACGTAATGGCATGCGCATGTTGAATGCACTCCCAAAGAGACGCGCAATCATACTTCATGACTCTATGAACAATGACATGGGAGCAAATTGACATGAAAAATGGTTAAAGCTTGTCGTCGATATTGATTGTAATCGACTACATTCTCTCATTCTAAATGTTAAGCTTGTAGATTTTTGTGATTCTACTTTTGTTTACAATTATTACAATGAAGATATGTTTTGTAATAAGTTTGAGATCTTGCAATGGATTCCTTATAAATTCATGGATGAAAATTGGGAAGGTTTCTTTTTTCTGTTTGTTAGACAGCAAAGTTCCCTTCTCTGTTGTACTTCATCTTCCTATCGTCTTCCACCATATGATTCATTCTTGTTATGTCAAACGTCAAACTTTAATCATGTCCTCAATAAGAAGCCTCTCAAAGACATCATGTACGTGCAAATGAATTTATTCTTTAACGTGTAAAGGCTAGCATACAACACGATTGAAGAGGAAGATAAAATGACTAATATGTTCGCATGCATGTATGAATGCATCATGATGTTGGGGCATCTAGATTATGCTTTCAGAGATAAACTCTGACCCAAAAAAAAGCAAGAGTTGAGATTGAATTTGATGTGTATGGACATGAAAACAGATGTTATCTTTTTTAGTGGAAACATTCTCAAGTTGTGAAGCATTCTTACTAAGATTCAAAACCATCAGACACAACATGGATGTGTCTATCTTGCCTTAAAACCTCATGCCTATCTTGGACTGATTGATTGAACAACTCGTCTTCAACCATTGGTTAAGATGTGGGTTCAACTTTGGGTTTATAGAGTGTAAGGTGAAAAGTTGGTGCATGACGCGATTTAGCAAGGAGGCCTTGCTACTGCACAAACAAATGTGCCTCTCCAAAGTATACATGATATCACAAAGTTGCAAACACCTTTGAACCTAGCCTCACAAGAGGATACAAGGCTGACATGGGTTTCTAGCTGAGAGAGCGTCCATATAATGTTGGTGTAACATTGTCTAAAAAAGGCAAAGCTTTGTGTTCTTTTGTTGTCCTCGTTTGAGATATCTTTAATGTTTTTGCAAGAGTTTTTTCCCAGATAATCAAAGAATTGAGTGAAGTCTTCTTCTATGTTATGAACGTGACAAGTTGAATTACTACCTTCTTCCTATATAAAAATTCCTACTGTCCGATTGACACTTTCTTCTCAAGGAATCTTCCTTTTCTACATAGATCTTCATACTAAAGAAAGCTTCCCCTTTATAATGGTTCTAGATTCATAGTGGTGCATGCATCCGCTGTCAAGAGGAATTCATTAGCTCTGATAATGGATGTTGTTGTTAATTGGTGCATGGAAGCATTGATGCTATGCATAATTGTGCAGCCATACACTAAAGGAGAATGGTCCCCACCATGTGCCTTCTATTTTGTCATTATTTGGTGCTGATGTAATTGCCCATGTAGTGCTTTCCTAGCTGCTTAATCACGTTTAGCTACACCCTGACTTGACCTTGCCTAGTACCACGAATGCTTGCTTGATCTACACAACAGTTGACCAAGCACGGTTGACAAGCATGCATAGCCTTTTTATTCACAAAAAACTTAGTAATCGTGTTCCTTTTCCCCCTTGAACTGGATACCAAAACTAAATTTGGCCATAATAGCGGAACGTTTTTAGCAATGTTGCACCTAGGGAATTACACATAAAACTTTGTAACTTCATGTATAGACCTTTCATTGTCATAGTGATCGCACCATGTTGAAATTGTTTTATATAAAAATTAAATCTCATTAAAACATTTTCCCTTGACAGGTGGATTGATGAATTCCAAGTGCTCATTTGTTCTAAGCGAGGAAACGGGCCAGTAGTGGAGATCATTGCATCCTCATGAAGTATAGCCACACACGAACTAAACCTAACCAATTACTGAACGGTGCTTGCTTTCATTACAAATATTTTGACAAGGTTATATAAAAAAGCATGACATCTTTGTTCTGAATTTGGAACAAAGCTCTAGACTTCTTCCCCCCAATGGACCATGATGTTGCAATTGAATACCACGTGTATACCAGGAAAATCCGAGCAGAGCCGCACTTATAGATATACAAGTTAAAGTCTAGAACTTCTTATACAAACTACCATTTCTTATAGACTGAAATGTTTTGAATTTGTTCCTGATTGCAGTTATTTCTCCTTAAATAGTGAAGAAGAAAAGGAAACATGGGAAGCACATAATTCACCTCCAAATGTCGTAATGGGTTTCGTGCACAATTATGTCTATAAGCATAAGACAATAGGTGAACTTAGTATACATATTCATGGTTTTTCCATGAGAGTGTCTATCATCTAGTTTATTCCTTAAAGTTTTCCTTCTGATCAGATAATGGAAACTTTAGAACTGACCATGGAAAAAGAAGTTGAATGTGTCCATTTTCTCCTTAGTGCTTGTGCTCAACTTCAAATTATTGACATAACAAATTCGATTATACATTTCTTATTCTAAGTGGTGATAAAAGGACAATAACACACATAAAGAGTGAATAACATCTTCATGGGTGTACGTAAGGCGTGTTGGTGAAGAAGTGAGTATGCATAAGCCAAGAAGCTCACTCACAAAATGAATGGATGGTTAACATTTTCTTTTTTAATTTGGAGTGAGCGCTAACTATTGATTTTGTGAGACAGACAGTAAGGGCTAGGACCCTTACCAGTAAGATCTTTAGGTGATCAGCAGTGCAGCTTTTACTATAGCAAGAGAAGGGATGGAAATCACTGACTGAAATCTTGATTGATACAAAGTACAAGTATGGTACATGGAAAAGCTATGCACACTAGGCTCGCATTGCACCTCGCCCATAGAGGGGCAATGCCTTGCTAAGCCTTGTAGGCTATCGTAGCAAGGGTCTTGGCACAGTCTCCAGGTTGACTGGCCTCAAGGGTAGCCTCCACCCAGGCTGACTGGCCTTGCCAGGCTTATATGGGCCTTTGAGGAATCTCTAGCAGAGTCAGTCTGGGCTCTTGAGTCAGAGACTTGAGCACAGTTGAGTGCTTGCAGGATGCTGAGATGTTGAGATGAATGTGAATTGAGGGGAGCTTCCCCTTTTATACCTATGGACCTGACACGTTGACCACCTGAAGGAGAAGCTTCCTTCAAATGGTTCAGGTGTGTTGCCTCTCGGGGAAGCTTCCTTCAAGGCAAAGCTTCTTTTAGGTCAAGGCGGTTATTGGCATCCTCTTCATGGAAGTTCATGGAGAAGCTTCCTTGTTGAGGAAGCTTCATTAGGTGTTAAAATGTAGCTACCCCAGGAGGTTTCTTGCTCTATAGGCTTTTCTCTGACGGTCGTCGATCTTGCCATGCTGTTGCATCACATCCGTCAACCAAGAGCCTCGTGAAGCTTGTACCGGATTGGCCCATGCAGGTAGAAGGGACCAGGCTCCATGCATGGTGATGGTGATGTAGTGTGGATCTCATGCTAAGGGTGCATGAGTCTTGCCCGTTTAGTCAAAGGACTCCTTAACTAGAAGAGTTGTGCAGTGCTGTGCAATAGGTAGCTCCCTTCTATGCTAGAGTTAACTACAGGCATGGGCAACCCCCTTGCGCATGCCAACACACTATACTACACACCAAGCCCATTAGACTGCTGCAGGGCTAGTTGGCAGAAATTATCCTACCTGAGAGAATTCCAGTAGCCGTGGTCCCGGGAATTCACCGTAAATTCCGTAACTTTTCATACAGTGCATCGAATGCAGTGCCATCTTCACCATGTCGGAGCTTGACACCAGCGCATTAATCGCATCTCTCATCACTCCTTCTGCATTGGTGCGCTGGTGGTTTGAACTGTATCACTCTTGTGGGCTCCCAAAAGATACCTCAAGTGACTCCCAAAAATCTTCGTCCAGGAAATGGAGCTAAGTGTCCTCCTCGCTTAGTGGGAAATCTGGAAAACTATGAATATCAGCTTTTGCACGTGAGGAAAAAATTCCTTCCTCTTGACTTGGTGCCTGGGCAACTATGACCTATTTTGGGTCCTATGGCCCTCCTTTCAGTGAACTTGTCATAAATGAAAATTGTTGGGTCGAGTTCGGACCCCCCCAAAAAAACATTGGTTGGCTGAAGTAGAAGCATCCTGTCAAGTGCTTCATAGGGATGAAGCTGCGCTTGATGGTTCGGTTCCCACGGCTCCTTCTTGCATCCGTCTTGCACCTCTGGAGGTCGAGAATCTTTGAAGGAATTGTTTCTAGAGCCTCTGTTGACTTTCTAGTCGCTGGAGTAGTACAAAAGTCACCTTGGACGTTTTGGAGATTGTCCTTGATGTTTTCAGATGCGAGCAACTTACTTTCGCCACTAACTGTCGTTGTATTGCTCATCTCTAGTAAAACGACTTGTTCCAGTCCTTGTTGTCCATGAGTGTCGCCTTGAAAGTGTCGTTCTTGCTCAATTTGTCCATGATGGTCACTCGCGTCGCCTTCCCTTGAATCTTGGGCTTGTCTCCCATTTCGCGAGTGTAGAGGATGTTGCATTTTGTTTGACACCGGCTGCAAACTTGGTAATTGCCATTCACCTAGGATCTGTTCTCCTTTTGCATCCGCCGAAGTGTCCACTAGTACTCGCGTGCCTGCCGCACAATTTTGATAGAGAGTGTCGCTGATGCGAAGTTGAGGAGGCAGTGCGCGCACGCTTCGTCCATCGGTTATGCGATAGCCAGCCCTTCTTTTGTCTTGCCGCATCCTCTCGCTTTGCCGCAAAATCTACTTGCATGTTTGCCCCGTTTAGCAAGCGAGACCTCACCACGCTCCCCCTTGCTTGGTAACGTGAGCAGTGAGGAGGCAGCTTCGCAAGCGGCTTCAAAATCCATGGTCGCTTGCTCGCTGCTTTACTATTTTGTTTTGTTTTTTTTTTCTTTGTCGCTTGCTCGGCATCCCCACTTGCTTCCCGTGTCTATTCTGACTTTGCAGCCGTGCCAGTTGCGCGACCTGTTGCAGCTACTCGCTTGCAAGTTTCTCCTTGTGACCATGACTGTTTTGAGCTCACAGCCGTGCTCAATCCGCAAGCTACACCGGCTGCTACGGTTTCCTGCAAGCTTGCTACAGTCGCTTTTTATCTTTTTTCTCCAATTTTACTACTTGCAACCATTTTTATGGCCACAACAAGCCTTTGCAGTTTTAGAAGGTCTTGTATTGAGTGCGAGGATTTGCTCTGCGCCGGCGGATCCTCCTGCCAAAAAAGAAAACTAAAGTTGGCTTTTGAAGGACAACTCCACTTTTGCTGGGACAAACTAAAGCGGTGTTGTCTGGGCTGATGTAATAAACGGGAGGCCGTAGAGAAGTCATCTCATGTTCTGTGGTAGTGCCTTTTAGAGTTAATTTTTCACCATCACGTGGTCCGCAAAATCCACGTTCATTTCTTTAATGACGGCCTAATGTTGTGTTGGAGTTTGTTTGCTTTAGTCAATGTTTTCTCTTAGACCATGAAGCATGTGAGACCCTTGTGCGTGAAGAAGGCTTATGCTATGGCAGAGATGCGTGTGTTTGACTTGTGCGTCCCCTCGATGATCGACCGCTTCCGCATACACTACGAGAAGGTGTTGGAGGTAAGACCACACTGCCTCGCACATTTATAGAAAACGTCGTTCGGGACGCTCTTTAGAAAATAATTGGCTACTTGTTTTATCCTAGACATGTGCACAAGTTTGATCGTGTCGTCTTTGGCCTTTCAACTGATCCACTACGCACAAATATTGATGTGCTTTGTTTGTCCCTGAAATTGTGTTGAGTTTGCGAGGTCAATCGCTGACTTGTTGTCAAATAAAATTCTTGTTGGTAACGCTTGAGCAAATGAAATGGCCTCCAGGAGGTTGCGGAGATACGTGACCTCCTGTGCTGCTGAATTAGTTGCCACGTACTTAGCTTCTACGCAGTTGAGTGTAATGAGGTTTTGTCGCTTGTTGGTCCACAACACTACTCCTCCACCAAGCAAGCACATAAAACCCATCGTACTCCGGCCGTTTTCCTCCGTTCCTCCAAAATCTTTGTTGATGTAGCACTCAAGGTTTAGGATGTCTGTCGTCCCAAAAACAAGGCTGGTGTCACTTAGCGTCTTTAGGTAGCCTAGAGCTATGTCGAGCTCCTTACATGCCACTTGCGTACAGGTCTCCTTGCGGCGTGCTAAGTTGCTCATGGCAAATTGTATATCTAGTCGCGCATTATTTGCTACATGCATGAGCGATCAAACTTTACTACGGTAATCGGTCTCACTCCTCTCCTTTTGTCCTTGATGTGACAGTTGCTATTGTGACAGAGGTGTTGGTACATGTCAATCAAGATTGTTGAATTGCTTGCAAACTTTGCAAGTGTACGTCTGCTGGCGCAAATGAAACATATTTACTTCACGGTTGCGTTTGAAGTTCATGCCCAGGTAGAACTCAAAGTTGGGATGAGTGTCACATTTACTTCCTTCGCCATGGCCGTCGTTGTGCCTTTGATGAATTTTGTCGTCCGACCTATGATGAGATGGTCGTTGACATAGACCAGCACATAGTAGTCCGACTTCGTGTTTAGTGATGGCCGATGTAGGAAAAGGTAGTTGCTCTATGCTAAAGGCTCAAAGTTGAGAGACTTGTGCACTACTTGCAGATTCTGGTACCAAAGTAGGGAACTTTACTTCATTTCGTACAAACTCTTCATTAGCTTGCACACTCTACCACTCCCGTCGTCGTAGCCCTCTCGTTGTTTCATGTGGAGAGTCGTGTCCATCTCGCCATTTTAAAAGGCATTTTTCACGTCAAGCTACTGAACCTCGTAATCCATTGCTACGTCAACTGCCAGCATGATGTGGGTAGTGGTGATATGGCTCACGGGAGCGTAGGTGTCAAAGAAGTCTTTCCCCTCAACTTACGTGAACCCCTTTGCCACGAGGCGAGCCTTGAACTTGTTAATGCTCCCATCTGCCTTTGTCTTGACGCGAAACATACTCTTGATTCCCTCCGGTCAGGACCGAGACGATAGCTTCGTGAGCTCCAGAGTTTCTTAGACCATGATACTCTGGTACTCTGCGTCGTGTGCTGCTTTCCATTTTGCAACATGGTCACCTTGCAATTCTTCTTTCAAAGTCTTCGCCTCTGGTGGAAACGTGCTCGTAGAGACGAGAGCTTCGAGGTGAGTGGTGGTGAAGTCCGCTTGGACATCATTTGCCTCTTTGTAAATATAGAAGGGTGTGATGGCCAGATTTGCCTCTTCAATCTCTTGCTCTTTCTCTTGCTAGATCTGTTGTCGCAGGTGGTGCGTGAGATGCCTCGGATGCCGAGTAGCTCCATCATGTGGTTTCCCCGTCGCATGCGCACCATCTTCCACACTCGCGATCTTGTTTTTTTCATGAGGTTCTATGAGCGCCTCATGATCAGTGGTGATGTGTTCGTCCTAGCGAGTGTGGAGGGCCACATTTGAGGCCACTACCTGCTCATGGGCCTTATTCAAATCAAGAAGGGTGAGTGGCACACTTTCAACTTCCCCCTCCTTTGGCGTCTCCACATAGGAGTCGTACAAAGTCTAGAGAAGAAAAGGTTGATTGGACTGCTTAATCTCTCAAGTAGAGCGCGTCAAGTTCTCGAAGAATGTTGCATCTTTGCTTGTGATGATCCGATGGGATTCCTCGTCGAAGAACTCCCACCCCTTCATGTTGGGGCGTTGGCCAAAGAAAACACCACATGTTGCTTTGACTGATAGCTTCCGTCGACGTTCCTTTGGGACATGGAGGAGGCCATGCACTCAAAGGTACGTAGTATGGAGACTCCTGGTTTGTCATTGTGCCATGCTTGGAAGGGTGTCAGGCTTGGTAGCAACACGTGTGGCACGCTGTTCCGCACCCACACTTCTTTCCGGAGTGCAAATGGCCACCATGAGTTGTCGAGTTGAGCACTAAGCAGCATCAACTTCAGCGTCTCCTGCATCGTGCGATTTTCTCTCCTTAATACGCCATTCTCCTAAGGTGTGTATGGTGTGGAGAACTGCTACACGATTCCAAGATCCTCCACCTCAGTTGCAAATTCTATGCTAATGAACTCGCGAGCACCATGAGAGCGTAGAACGTTTAGCCATCGCAAGCCACTTGAAGAAGCATGCTAGTGCTTCATCCCTTATGTGGAATGGATAGCTCTACACCATCCTAGTGGCATTGTCAACAAAGAGAAGAAAGCGGCGATGCCCTTCGTAGACTATGGCCATTGGTAGAGGTCCAAAAATGTCAGTGTGGACCAGCTTCAGCTTCTGGCTTACGTCACACTTTGTAACCCAAGGAAACATCTGTCATGGTAGTTTGGCCGGCACGCAATCTTCACAAGGTTATTATGCATCCTTACTTCCGCTATCCTTAAGACAAGGAACATTGACTTGCTTGTTCTTGTGCATTATCTGTACTATCTGGTTGCTGATGTGGCCAAGTCATTTGTGCCACAAACTAAAGTTTGCGCCTATCACCTGGTGGAGACATGCAGTTGCAAAGGACGTATTCGGCGTTCGCATTCGAGCTAGTGCTGCATCGTTTAGCTCTATTATGCCTTGCGAATGAAGGTGACCTTCAGCAAAGGTCTCGCCTTCACGGCTCTTCAAGGTGACATATTGTCAATTACTGACGTTCCAAGCACCCCTCTACATCAGCTGCCCAAGTGAGAGAAGGTTCACTACAATCTCAGGTATGTACAACACGTCCCCAAACATGACCTGGGAACCGATGTTCCTAGTCACTGTCATCTTATCTTAACCCAATAGAGGCACTTGCCGCTTGTGTGCAACCATGACAAAGCCTTTGGAGCAGGGTTCAAGCTCGTGGAGGCAGGCCTTGTCATGGGTGATGAGCGGAGTGCACCCACTGTCAAGGTATCACACCCGGGAAGATCGGACCAGCTCATCACTCTGCTTAGTAAAGAGTTGGAAGACAAATCCCGTGTAGTCAAACTACTTTTCTTTGCCTCCATCTTGCTTCCTTTCCTTTTTGTTCATGCCTCTCACAGTCTGCTTCTCTTTACTTCCAGCTCCCTTCTTCTCCCTCCTTCCTCTTGAGTTGTTAGTTCAGTAACGTTAAATCGCCTTGCTTCTTCCTCATCCCACATCCTTTTCCTGCACTCCCACTTCATCTCCCTAATATTCTTGCAACAATGGCACTCAATTGTAGGCCTAGACCTTGCATTCTCGACGCGTGTACTTAGGATGCTGACGTTTGGTCCTGAGTGGGCAGAGGATTGGGTGGACGTAGAGTTCCTCATGGATTGGGTGTTCCGCGAGTGCTGAGATATAGACACAAAAGCACTCACACCTCGGTTAGTCGCATTGCTAAGGATTCTTTCCTCCTCTCTTCTCAGCTCCTGCTCGTGTTGCTCTTTTAGAAGCATCTTGCAAACACATTCTTCTGTGAGCTCTGATTCATGCTTGAACTTGAGTACCTTCTGGATGTCGTCCTAGTCCCCATTCAGGCCGTCGAGGAGAAAGGTCACAAATACAGGCTTTGAGATGGGAGCGTCTTTCAGTACAAGCTGATCACAAAGTGACATTGCTTTGTCAATGTAGGACACTATGTTGACGTAGCCGTTGAGGTTGATCAGTGATAGTTCCTTCAGGAAGTGAGATTGGAAGGTTAAGTCGTGAGACATGTAGGTCCTTAGCACGTAGGAAAAAGCTTGGCGAGCTGGCTCAATAGTCTCTTCGTACATCCGTATGGCTTACTAAATGCAAAGAGTCACATTGTCATCCAATAATATGAAAGTAGCTCGAGTAAATGTTTTGTATTCAACCACCACGTTAGAAAGCGACCCTGGGGGCGGAGGCGTGTATTAACCGTTGTAGAACTTCCAGATGCCATGTAACGGGGTCGCTTGTTTGAACTTTGGTGCCCATTATGAGAGTTCTTGCCATCAAATTTGTTCACCTTGAGCTTGTGCAGATGTAGTGAGGCTGCTGCTTGGGGCACACCCTCCTCTAGGCCTGCGTATGCCTTGCCTTGTGCTGCCGCATTTCGGAGTGACACAGAGCCTTCTGCCATCTGCTGTAGCCCATGTGGACGTGCTGCTGTTTGTACATGAACTGGTGCTGGTTGTGTTGCAAAGGGTTTCGATCCTGGTGCTTCGTGCATCTCCTGGTAATGTGCCATGGGTGGCACCATTGAAGTTGGTTGTGGCTGTTGAGCCATTTACAGATGTGGCATGCCTCCTTGAGGTGGTGTAGCTGGCTGCACCTGCGGAGACATAGCTGGATGCATGACTGGATGAAGGCTGACTTGAGGCAGATGTGCAGACGGTCCTTGTGAACCATGTTGCCACTATATTTGCTGTTGTTATTGCTAAAGCTGTTTCTATTCAACCTACTATTGCTGAGCAAATGCCATCTGTTGCCAAAGTTGTGCAATTTGAGCTGCTTGAGCCGCATGTTACTGTTATAGTTGCTATGATTGCAATGCTTGAGCTGCATGGGTGAGCTACTCCTGTTGACGTAGGAGCTCTTTAGGGGCAATATGCTGCCTTATCGCCTCCCTCTCTTTCTCCATAGCTTGATGTGCTGCGACTTCTTGTTGCGCCATGCGTTGTAACTCATTAGCAACGCATTGCGCCCCTACAGCTTGGCATTGTGCGTGGTCTGCGACATGACGCCCCTGCTCTTGGCCCATGCGCATGCCATGCAAAACGGATTTGTCATCAAGTGCAAGAGAGGCTAACTGAGCATTCTCCTCTTCCGTGATGCTCACGCTTTTGCACAGGTGGAACGCGTCTCACACGCGTGAAGTGGCGTCACCTTCGCCTCGTCTCAACACTTGTACAGGGTTGGTGGATAACGTCTCCACCACCAACTTAGTCTGCTACTACTTCTGTTACCAACTGTTAAGAGCACCACCTACTTCTCTGATACCATATTCAATCTATAAGACAGACAGCAAGGGCTAGGACCCTTGTTGGTAGGATCATTGGGTGATTAGTAGTATAGCTTGTACAATAGTAGGGGAAGGGATAGAAGTATTGGATTGAAATCTTAATTGATACAAAGTATAAGTATTGTACATGGAAAAGCTACGCATACTAGGCTAGCATAGCTCTTGGCACATAGAGGGGCAACGCCTTCCTTCACCTTATAAGCCATCGTGGGAAGGATCTTGGCGTAGTCTCAAGGTTGAGTGGCCTTTAGGGTAGCCTCCACCCAGGCTGAATGGCCTTGCCTGGCATATAAAGGCCTTAGAGGGATCTCTAGCAAAGTCTTAGTCTAAGCTCCGGAGACAGAGGCTTGAGCAGAGGTGAGTGCTTGCAGATTGTTGAGATGCTAAGATGAATGTGAATTAATAGGAGCTTCCCCTTTTATACGTGTGGATCCGGCAAGTTGACCACCTGAAGGAGAAGCTTCGTTCAAATGGTTCAGGTGTGTTACCTCTCCGGGAAGCTTCCTTCAAGGCAAAGCTTCTTGTAGGTCAATTCGGTTATTGGCATCCCAGTAGGTTCATTATGAAGCTTCCTCGTTCAGGAAGCATCATCAGGTATTCAGGTGCAACTACCCCAGGAGGTTGCTTTCTTTGTAGGCTTTACTTTGACGGCCGTTTATCTTGCCATGCTATTGCATCAGATCTATCGACCAAGAGCCTCGTGAAGCTTGTACCAGATTGGCCCATGCAGGTAGAAGGGACCAGGCTCCATGCATGGTGATGGTGATGTAGTGTGGACCTCATGCTAAGGGTGCATGAGTCTTGCCCAGTCAGTCAGAGGACTCCTTGACTAGAAGAATTGTGCAGTGCTCTACAGTAGTTAGCTTCCCTCTATGCTAGAGTTAACTAGAGACATGCGCAACCCCCTTGCGCATGCCAGATCGCTTAATTACACACCAAGCCCTTTAGACTGCTTCAGAGCTGATTGGAAGAATTTATCTTGCCTGTATAGGACAAAACTCAACTAGACGTGGTCCCGGGAATTCACCGTAAAATCCGTAACTTTTCGTACATTGCTCCGAATGCAGTGCTGTCGTCACCATGTCGGAGCTTAACACCAGCGCAATAATTGCATCTCTGAACAATAACAACGCTGAGCGACAACTTTGACATGGTATAATCGGACCATGTATGAAAGGTTTGTTGGCAAAGTTACAAATTTTATGTGTAAATTCTCGGGTGCGGCTTGGCCGAGACTTTCAGTTGTATAGGACAGATTGAATTCTAGCATCTAGGTCTAAAGGGGGGCAAAGGAGCTTGCATTTGTGTGCTATATGCACAACAGGGCTATGCATGCCTGCTCCCCGAGCTTGGTTAGAAGCTGTGTAGTGCAAGAAAGCACTAATAGGTACACAAACGAGATCTTTGAGGATGGGACTAAACCTGACTAGACCAGAAGGACTGCCTGGATCAGCACATATAAGGAGAGCTGTGGAGCACGGAAAACATTGCATCAAGTGGTGCATGCATGACTCAACATTTCATCAACTACAAAATGCACGACTCAGCACTTGCATCAACAGATACATGCACGACATTGTAGTTACTTAGAAAGACAATAGTGGGGACCGCCCAACATCAACAACAACGTGCACATCTGAATAGATGGGACCACGACCAAGTTTCCAGACTTTAAGAAGCTTTTGTGATGAGGAAGAGCGAGAAGATTCCTTAAGGAGGAAGCTACAACCTTGTGAAAGAACGTTTCCTTAGGGTATGGAGCAGCTAGTCAACTTCTCAAGATTCCACTTTGATAGCAAACTAGACTTTGTTAGTGTAGTAACTCCAACAAATGAGCAAGCAACTTTTGCAATTACTCTTGGTACCAAGACTAGCTGTCCATCTTGGTTACATAACTCCTCAAACTAAGACTCTTTAGTCGCTCTCATTTGAATACCTTAGTAAGCTTGGCTCCAGTCTGCTTGCCTGGATAGGTGGGCACCCTTGACAATTCGAAGGCCCAACTACCTTACTATGGTAGCTATACTACTTGCAAGTCTCAAGTTTTCTAGCTTGAGCTATCTTGATTTTTGTTGCCCATCAGTTGTCTAGAAGTTATGTCTAGTTGTGAGAGCTCAAAGTTAGTAACGGACACAAGTTATGCTTTATAGAGCTGATGCTCTCTGATTAGGTTGATTAAGTTGGAGTCTACCTGTGTTTGAATTGTGTTTTGTAGTGCTTTGTTATCCTCGTTAAGAGGGTCTGGGAGCTCTGTGTCTCGGTGGAATTGTCCTCCATCAACCGAATAAGCTTGGCATTACTTTGCCAAGGGGCTAGGAGGGTTAAAATCCTCTAACGACCTAGTAAGTGTGGTAGTGGCACGTTGTGAGGAGCGGAGGCTGCATTGACAACCTGGAGGCAATTTCACTTAAAAGCATGATGACCATGCTCAGACCCTTGCATGAATAGCATTGATGGATTAGCGAGGTATGTCGCCATTGGATGGGGTAGGTTGTCTGAGAGCATTCAATAAAGTTGTGTTTTATGGATGTTTCCCTGTACCATACTTTTATGTGATAGTCTTTTCAATCACAAGTTTGATCCAAGTATTTTGAATGTTTAGAGTGGAGTATAGGGTTAACTCGTCGGGCATAAAGATCCAGGAAAACAACAAGACCCCCTTGTTGTATTATAGCACGTGGTGATGTTGTCACTATAGGTTCGTAAAACCTAGTAATTAGTAAATGCAAATTCATATAAACTCGTTATTTTTCTTAAATTTTAAGTCTCATAAGGGCATAAACATTCCACCAATGTTGAAATTTAGCCAAATGAATGCATGCATGGAGGTTTTGTTTCAAATTAACAAACAAAATTGACCTTCCTTTTGCAAAAAGAAAAACAACATCTAATAAGGTCTTGTTTTGAGCCATTTGCTACAAATCCATTATGAAAAAAAGATATACGCACATTAAACATTTCTTGTCTTCACATTCAGTAACAATTTTTGCCTTTGTAAATTAAGAAGTAGTGCAAAGAATGAAAAATCAGACAAGTTTTGAAGTTAAGACGTTTTGAAAGTTTCCTTCATATACACTCGTGGATGTTTTACTTGTTAGTGCGTATGGTACAGGCCATGAGCTTGTGACCAATCGGATTGGTGAAATGTCAAAAAAAGTGGCCATATTCTTTATGAACATTTCCAAAGTTTATGGAGGAATGACAATGTAACGATGAATTCAAGGTTTGTTATGATAACGTTTGCCTGAATTTTACTTCTTTATAAATAGTAAAATTCACATTTATGTTGGAAAAGTCTTCGTGATGGATTCCCTTTTATGTTGGAAAAATGATGTTAAGCACTGCTTAGCTTCTTCTTAATGTTTTTAAGCTACCTGATTCCCTAAAAAAGACTCATTTGTTTGGTGTTCAAGTTTGCATGGACACATAATTATATCAAATTGGTTTTTTAGCTCATTTCTCTCGCGAGATTCATGGTTCATGAAAGTTGAAAGGTGGGTATATGTGTCAATTGTGTGCCTTATGATGCATAAGTACATGGGTACAAAGTGTTTTAGGCAATTAATACCTTGCTATTTTAGGCTAATTTAGTTTTATGTAGACCCTTTCCTAATGAGAATGGTACCCCTTACGTTATGAAGGGATAGAGGGCAATACATTTGCGCATAAGAAAGCACACAAGTTATTTGAACTTTATCAATTGTGACTTTACATTATTGGAAAGTGCTACACAATGGGGGCGACAAGAAAAGCATTAAACTAGATTAATTCATTTTTAAAATCTTTGTTCTCATACATCCTTTCTTAGATATTCATCACGCATCGCTAAGCCTTTGATTAAGACATGTTTCTCCAATAACCAAAAACGTTCTTTGAAAGACATGCATTTAAATACATACGTGTATTTCAACCTATGAATATGATTGAATATATTCTATGTTAGGTAATTGGAGTTATGTCTCTTATACATATTGTTTCTTGATGTTGATTGGTTTGAAAAGGGTACTATTTAATTCTGAGAGGAATATTTGCCTTGAAAAATGAATGCAAATAGATAATGTATCTAATAGTAAAAGAGGGCTAGGATTCATAACTATAGTTGATGGATGAATATACATGAAGAGACATTTTATCAAACATCTCTTATGTAGAGGCTAACGTTGGACTCTTCTACATAGACACATGTTCATGCCCGTTTTTGGGAAACGTTTGGACACACTTCTCTAGCAAAGGTTGCTTAAAGTTTCGACGTTGTTAAGATTTCTAGGTAAGGAGGTCAGAATTCAAGATAGTCAAATAAGTTCTTGTGCCTAGGCTCCCAGACAACTTCTTGGCCTACCAAGGACTTGAGAAAGGAGTGTCTTTAACTTCTTGAACTTCTACAGTGTGACACAAGATGAGGTTGTGGTTCATGACAAGAAGCATAATGCTTGTATGATGACCGAGTTCTTGCACGAGGAGTGCAACATTGTCTGTCTTTCATAGCAATTTCAAAGACAATTGAATGTTTTCTATTATGGTTTTAACCTTTTGTTGTAGGATGGAAGGTTTCTAGACAAGAACCCTTTTTGTAGATAGTAACCATATTTGATGCTCTTGATATGTGGTCATGAAGGTTATCGCTTAGGGAGGGTGATATTTGTTCCATGCTCTTCATGTTACTCATGGCGTGTATTGAAAGGTGGTGATTTAGAATTATGTGTACTTCCATGTAATGATGTAGTTAACTATGCATTTGTGGCTTGTTTCTTTGTAGTGCTTATGCATTGGCCTACTTAACACCATCCAAAATGCTGAGCTAGTTGTTTTCCCACCTTAAGTTGATTTTGCTTATGAATTCAAAGTGCATATACACACTACACAACTCCTTCAATGCTTGAATCAAAAGGCATGCCTAATGCATTCATGCATGCAAGACACAGAACTTTATAGCTCTAGGGTCCATTCTTTCCACAGGGATCTAGATGCAAGAACTGGATCATCATTATATTAGAAGAGAATTTTTTACAACATAAACCATAAAATAAAGAGAGAAATGATTGAAATTTTGTGCAACCTCTTGTGTTTTCTTCAACCAATAATGGCACCCTGACCAGAAAAACTAGGCTCGTTAGTTGCCACATCAAAAAGTTTTCAAATCCCTATATCTGTTGACATCATTGCTTTTTTGTCTAGAAGTTAAAATATATTTTTTTATGTTTGTGGTTTCATTCACAGGTTATTATTTCCATACACATACATTTATATGTTTATGCACATACTATCATCAACAAAGATTTTCATGCAAAAGGTTTTGTTCAAATGTGTTATTGGAATCATTATCCATTATTATTAGTTCCATTTAATTTCTTTTATGATCATAAATGTGAGAATTCAACAAACGTTTATTCCACTTGAATATATAGAGCACTCATCATTCACTTGTTAATGACAATTTGATGTGGTCTTGTATACATTCCATATTACTACATGTTTCTTTCTAAAAACTATTTCTCTTGTTTTTTTTATTATTCCAAGAGTTATATGTTAAGACAATGGAGTTAGCCCCATATGAAAAGTTGTTTGTGGTCTGGGTTGTAGAGTACTACTTTTGGAAAAAGTTGTGTGTTTTAAGGTTTTGATTTTTATCAAGAGTTTGACTTGGAAGTTGAGAATGTTTCATTTCAGTCAAGTGGAGTTCAAAATTATTCCATGCCGATCAGAATCTGGACATTTTTTCATGTACATAATTATCAACTTGCAAATATCTTCAAGAATAAGGTATTAGTTGCCATGTTTTTGGCTTTGGTTGTTTTTTACATTTGGACAAGCGTCTAATTGTTGTGCAAATTATATAATCACATATGCTTCTTTGTTTAGCTTCTGAAAGGGGTGTTTGGCAAAAGTTTCTATGACTGCTATTTGGTTCCTGAAACTTGGAATGTACAGCCTTGATTTATAATTTTGTGGTCCAGAATATTTTCCTATGCGTAACCTAGGTTCACACTTCATTTCATTTATTTGATCGTTGTCAAATTTGAATGAAAATGGTCATATGGTATCTTTGATTTCGTATGTAGACCACATACGTATTCATATATCACGTAATGCAGGTGGATTCAAATCGAGAATTCGGAACTCATTCCGATTGGTTCACCGACTATCCTACGATGAGAGCTAAAAATCCCCCGATCCCTCCTCCATGGACCTTAGCATCTACTTTACCACACTACAGCTCCCCCCATTGGCACGATATGTGCCAACATACGTGGCTTGTGCCACGTATATTGGCAAGTATGGAGCGTCAAAATCTTGGAACACTCGTAGATTAGCGTGGAATGTTGAGAGTACCCTGATGAACACATGCATGAGACATCCTCTCTTTCAAATCTGGGTGACACATCTAACCTTACTAATTTTACGTTATCAAATTAGCACGAAGCATTACCACCTCGTAGCCAAATTCATGAATTCGTCTTTGAAAAAAACACTTAATATCGAATTCCAAGATCAGTACAGTATCTTGTTAAACGATTGCAATTCGTCGTCTTGGTGGCAAGTATTCGATTTGTGTGCTGACGCTTGTTTAGGTTGTTTTCTTCGATGTCATTTTGATGACCTAAATTTAGTAAGTTGTATTGTTAGCGTTCAGCCGTTTTTAAATGTTCATCTTATACAATTGTGTTGCATTTCATCATACTGCAATGGTTTGTTCCATTTGGTTTTTAAAAGATTCCTTTGCACCAGTCAACGGTCCCGTTTTGTCTTCGACTTGGTTTGTAATTGTTGTTTTGCCGGCAGTGGAATTGCATTTGAAGACACCGCTATTAAAATACGTCTTCAATAGGATTTGCTGCAATTCGGTTGCGATTCTCCGTCCGACAAGGTGCATCAAAACACATTCGAAACTTTGGGCAATGGCTATGCCTCGAATGGTTGTGCGAGCATGCGTTGCGAGGCTCAATCGTCTTAGTCATCACACGCACCTTGAAATGTATGTTGGACCTTCGATTCGATGAATCGTTTTGGGTGTGATACTAATATTAGAGGCTTTCGAAGTATGAACTGCATTGCTGCTTCGATTCTCTGCAAGAATGTCGCCGATTGTTTTTCATTGCTTTATCAATCACGTATGAAGTTTCACGCACAGGCGCAGCCAATGTGTGACTTATCTCCAACGTTAGTTCGAGATCTCGAATGTTAGTGCATCCTGATGGGATTCCTGAGATGCCCGTTCAAACAACCCAGCTAGTCGCACACAGCTTACCAATGGCTGAAGGGAATCGGGTCAACCAACCTGTCTCCACCAATAACAGTGGGCTACCGATTGTTGAAATTTCGATGTCCATTTGCAGTTGAAATAAATCCCTGCGGATCTGGCCAGAAGCACACGACATGTGACCATCACTATGAGTGACATAGGCAGCGCAGAACTTCAGGACTCTCAACGTCCGAAGGACTTCAACTTAAAGCCTGTGTCCAGTAGCGCAAAACCATCAACCGCTCCACTCCTCTCTTCTTCAGGCTCGTGCGTCGTGCATGATTTCGAGAGATTTCACCAAAGAAACGACAAGCCCGATGCGACGCCTCAATACACGACGACGCGCTGCAAGGATGTCGTTGGCTTCATCGTCCGGAATAGTTGAAGGGCCTATGTATAGGCTCTTCTCGTATTAGACTAACCTGGCGGAAACCCGACCTTCTCAATTCAAGAATTAGGATTGTAGAAAACAATGGTAGCTCAGAGGACAGACGGTCAACTGATGAGGTAAGTTGTTTCATCTGGTAAACAAGCAACGGATAAAACTGACTACAATTCATCCAAAAAGGAATTAATAACGTCAAAAAGCATGAATTTTCACGTTTTAAAAACTCTTCGTGAAAAAAAAACAGCGCCACAGCATTGAGCTCCTAAATTGGTCGGTGTTCCTGTGTAATCAGCATTGAAATTCAATCAAATATTCTCAATACTTGCGTACTTGTTGAGAGCAATAGTAAAGAAAAATGAAACAGATAAGGATGCAAAATACATAAGGGGGAATTTTCCATTGTAAACTTCATGGAAAGGGGAAGTCTTGTCTAATAATCGGTTATCATAAAAAAACCCAACTCTAAGCAAATATTGACATTATAATCTACATCAATAACTATAAAATGTTACATGAAGATGTTTTAAAAGACAAAACAACAAGTTAACCACATAAGTGGATTGGAATGCATTTTTAGAATAAATAAATAGCCCTTCTCACATTAAAACTCAAGCTATCCCCCAACTAAACACAATTAACTCCAATCATCAGCTCCTTCCAAAACAAAAAAATGTCCTTTGCTTACGCCGTTACCTAACAAACCATGAAATGTAAGGGACTTGGAATCTAAGAAAAGAGAATGAATTTATTTATTTGAAGGAATAAAACATAAGTCTAAGAGGTGATGTACTTTTGTTCTGCCATTATCTAACAAACCATGAAACCATGGAATTTAAATAACGATTTTAAACCATGAACTGTTTTGAAAACTTTACATATTATTACTCATTCATGCTTGGAGATAGTCCAATTTTTTATTTTCTCACGCCGTTTCTGACAAAATTCAAAATCATCGATGTGGAAGTGAGTGATGGACCATTAGAAATGGGAGCGTATTCATGGTTTAGTGATGATTGAGTAATAAAGTTTTTTTCATCTAATATGACTTTGGTTCTTCCTTTCTCTTATCCGATTAATATATTCCACATCCTTAACTTTCAAGAAAAACCACTACACACAAAACTATACTTCTACTCCTTTTCAACCAACCACCTAAAAATCATAAATTCAAATAATGTCTCATGAAGAAGGGAATTTAGAACGTGGATAGGATAATTCTTGTATTTAGTATTTGATCTACTTTTAAAATATATAAACAATGATTACATTGCCTAGCCCATAGAGTATTACGATGATAGACGTTTACACTTGCATGCATAGGAGTGAAAATCCAACTAAAAGATGGTTACTATACAAACGTGGAATGAAACATAAGACCAGATTATGTTCTAATTGTTTGAGAATTCGATGGTTTGAGAATTCTTAGGTACTAATCAAAAAACCTGAAAAAAAATCTTCCATTCTTCTTCTCACAAGCTCACACATATACGAATACATTTAGTATGTAATGAAAAACACTCATTAAAAAACTTATGTTTTAAAGAACATTCGTTAACATCAAGGAGAATTCAATCCATCTCCACAAAAACATGATTTTTTTGCCCCATGGTTCATTACTAGGTTAGATATATATGATGTAGAGTTAGTCTGAGGTTTTATATAAATAAACTAGAAATCCTATGATACAAGCTAAGTTGATGATATAATGAGTTATTCTTGATCAAAACAGTAACATTGTTCTTGGTATGGGATCCATGTTTTGTTTCTTAAGTAATTACCATGAACACACCATGGCTCAACATGAATGATATCATACTCCTACAAGTAAGATGTTTGCTACAAGAAAAAAAGATTTTTTATAAGAATCTCAACAAAGTGCTATGAAAATGTCACCAAATGGGTTAAAGGTGTTAAAATGACCACCGTGTGTATACCATTGTTTCATGCAATTGATTGTTCCAATTTCTACACCATTTTGATGATAAGCAATGAAATGACAAGAAATGATAAAAAAAAGGTCAAAATGCTTCATCTATTGAATGTGCATCTCCATCTCTTTGCACACTCTACCTAAGATGATTAAATGCACAAAAACTGATAGCTTAACATAACTATTCTCTAAATTGAAGGTTGAAAATAAAAGGTAAAACATAACATGAGATAGAAAGACACAATAAAGTGCGTATTACTTTCACAAAATGACAACAAAAGTTTGCAAAGATACGAGACCAGAAGCGGAGATCATAAGAATTCATAAAAAGGATCCAGTGATCAAGGGGGCATAGAAAAAATAGGGATAAGATATGACCGAGAACTTTTTCAACTTATTATTATGAGTGTGATATTTATGAATAGTGTACAAATACAAGATGTATGAAACAAAAGATGATCGGTTGTGGTAAAACTCTTTGAGTTAGAATGTTTTAGTACGGAGGGGTTGAATGAGGGGAGTTTACAGTTCTAAGGGATGATGTGTACGTCAACGAAGAATGTAGATTGAAGAGGATTTTCTTGGCAAAAAGAAGGGTAATAATAGGTGCAAACACGGGTAAAGCGTGATGCTTTTAGGGAGGCATTTGCAAATACAATACTGGATTTGTGCATTTGGAATGAAGCGTTGAAGATACCACAATTATTATCAAAGATACAAAAGATTTAACACTAGATTTGATAATAGTTGATTTTAATGGGAGATGCACAAAAAAGGATGTTTGTGCAAATGGGTCAATGGCTATAAATGATGATAGATATAACTCAAGGAATGAGGACTAAAATAACTTTAGGTATATTAAGAGCATATGATGAATGGTTAGGGAAAAACTAAGAATGTAAAAGCTAGATGCTTACATTTTGAAATAGACATGGACATGACATGGAGAAAGCCCCAAGGAATGGGAAACGATCACAATAGTTTGAGGGGGCATATGGAAGAGGAGAAGATTGGTTGTTCAATAAAAGGGAAAGGGGAATGAAAAGAACAAGGAATTAGGGAAAGGAAGGAATACAAATGAATTTGAAAGAAGACAGAGAAGAAAGTTGTATCAATTCAAAAAAAGCCTTTGGTCATATTTTTGAGAAGGTGGGGGAGTGGATAATTTACGAAGACAGGAAGCATGGATACTTCAGACAATGGAAGAAAGAAAAACATGTTTGGAAGTGAGTGAAAAGTATGTCATGATGATATGAGAAACAAGCATGGAGGGAACCATTATGGTTGACAAAATCGCAAGATAGGGAAATGTACATGGTGTAAGAACAATATGAGCCAAGGAACAACTTCGTATATGCATAAAGACAGAATTCACGTTACTACGATATCATTCATCCACTAGAGTTCTCTCTAAATGATTTGATGAGACAAAATCTTCTAGCGTTATACATGATTTTATTTTTTTATATGAAAACTTAAATTGTGTGTGAAACTGAGCATGTGTTTTTCAATCTGATGTTGTTCTTGAGGAAGAATTGTTACTACAAAAGGACTCATACATTTGAAGAGACGGTGGGTAAGATATTTTCTACACAAGAGGAAAATTTAACAAATATTTCACTCATTCTGAATGAGTTGGAAATTTCTCCAAATACTTCAAGAGTTCGTCTTCATAGTTCGTTCCAATGGAGGTGAAGTGCAACAACATCCACATCGTCAAAACATTTCCGCACGCATCAATCAAAGTTATGTTTGAACCATGCCTATTCGCATGATTTAGAGGCATTTTATATGCTTTTTTGTAATAATTTTGTGAATTATCTTCATTCACGAGCTACACATGTTTATTTCTTCCACTTTCATTTCAACACTTGATGCTCAATTCATTGAGGACCTTCTTCATGTGCTACTACATGTACCAATAATGGGTCACAACCTCAAATGTGCAATAAAAGCCATCATCTATTCGTTTTTCTTTAAGGCCATAAAATAATTGAGTGTAAATATATTGATGTAGTAATGAGGTCAGAACAATTGTACATCATGTGTGCGCTATATGCATTAGGCATAAGAAAAATAATATAGTGGATGCTCATCATACTTCTTGTGTAAATGCGTTGAAGAGGACAAAACCTAATAGCAATGTTGGACCTTAGTATAAAATCGATGCTTTTCGTTTTCTTTATAAAATCAATGTTGATCTTCTTCACTCCAACTTGCTCTTTTTTACCATTTGAAGTTGGCATAAGCATGATTCCAAAGTGGTTTATGGTCACCGCAGACTCAAATGAAAGAGAAATATTGACCATCATTGTAGTAACATATGTTTTGGTTAGTATAGCTTGATTTTTCCAGTCTCTTGGCAATTGTTTAGCATCATTCATGCCACAATGATATGAAACCTGATGCGGCTCTCTCATGAAGGATTTAATCCATGGATGGAAGGTCATGGTTCTTCCATACACTGGCAACCTCTTCGAATGCTAGCAAATTGTTAAAATATGAAAAGCTATTTTATGTTGGGATATTTCACCATGCGACCCACTTCACGGAAATTGATTACTGCATTCCACAATCACTTTATTCTTTCAATTTTATTTTTTAATATAACCCAGCGGAAGTTCCATGGATGTGATTTGTGGGTAGAACCTTAAATGAAGATATTCTCTTTCGTAATGAAGAATGGACACAACCAAGCCTTTTGATTGGTTGTGTTGGCGTCATATCACAAACAAATGTTAAACGTGTTGATCTAGTTTTAATATAATCTCTTTCTTGGTTTTATGAAGGCCTTAAGTAGGGCTGTGATAGTGGTTTATGAAGAAGGAGCTATGAAGATGTTGTCATGGGTAGCTTTAGGTGAAAATTCTTTTGAAAACTTACTTTTGGACCACCTTGCAAGATGAAGAACTCTGAGGCTCATTCATTATCTTTCATGGTGCTTGTGGGGGTGGATTGGGCACAAACCATTACGTGTAACATGTAATCATCAGTAAAATCTCGTAGATTATAGGAGTTATAGTTGTCCGTCTTATTGTAATGGTTGAAAACTTTCTTCATTATGGATATGGTAGCTTTCATATTGGTAGAAGAACACTTGATGTGATTGATGATGAATGTTGACTTGAGAAATCAGTATTTAATTGCCTTGAATTGATTGAAGTGCTTAAAGTTGTTACAAGAAAGACATGAGTACTAGGTTTGTGATGTAGTGAGCTTCGAAAGAGCATGTGACACCCATTTCATAGTCTATAATGTGATTGCCCTTAGATCATGGGACGATACATTAAAGAAGGCATTCTTTGCAGGAAAGGATCCGGAATGTACTGAGTGTTTCCATTTTTCAACCACAAGATGATGAATTTTATTAATTCAGTTATAGATCTTATTCGAAAGGTCAGGTCCATATGAAGAAACGTTAAACATGAACTCCATAAGAATCCTTTCAAAAATTGCTTGAAGCATCATGATCCACCTTGTTGCTTCAAATGATAATGGATGAATGCTCAACCCTCTTGAACTAAGGATGTTCAAAGAGATAGCTTGTTGAAGATTTAATAAACCATTGGAGCCTTGAGCTTATAAACATGCTATTATTTGTGACTAGAACGTAATAAAGGAATCATGTAAATAATCCTAAAGCATAATTAGTTCTTGGAAGTTGTTATGGTCATAAGAACCTCGACCTTAAGAGCATTCATACAGTCTAGACATATTAAAAGATGATGATATGAAGGGGTCGAAGTTCATAAGCATGAAAAACGTATAGAATGGAAGTTGCAAAAGCATATAAGATGGAAAAGGAAAATAGATGCACCAAAATGACTTGATAAAAAGGGATAACTTGTCACAAAAAAGGCAAAAAATGAGTATTTAGGCAAACCATCAATAGGGGGTGTGCTGAGAAGTGATAGGAGAAATAGAACTCCAACATAGGCTATTTCTTGCTTGGCTAGATAAAAATGAAGTGGAAAATAAGACATAGATTGTGGCTTCATGACCATAAACGAAAATAATCTACTAGAATGATGGTTTAAAAGGAAGAATAAAGCCCTGCATTATACACAATGTTTACTCATGAAGAGTTAAAATAGAGGGAAGGGAGTACTCTATATTACACACATAATTGATGGTGAAACAAATATGATGATTAATGAGGAAATTTTGGAATAATTATTATAAAAAAAACAATGGTCAAAGGGGAACTCTCATCTATGAATAGTACATTGAAAATTTTGATGGGATTTAATGACATTATATGCTACAAAATGTTTGCATAATGTACGCAATTTCATCATCCACAAGTAATAACACATTGAAGACAAAATGGATGCTACATTTGATTTATTAAGTAAATCAAATAAAGGGGTGACATCAATCATATATAAGAAATATAATGAAAAAGGAAGAGAAAGAAAGACACGAGGTGGATAATGGATAATCAGAACAAGGAAAATAAATACGTACGTGGGTGGGACCTCACGAAGGAAAAATCTAAAGCTAACATAAGAGAGAAGATTCATGGTGACCTTAACTTTGATTGGTTCCAAAAGAATAAGTAGTGCCATATCGTGTATTAGATACTTAATTGTTGAAAGTAAATTTGGAATCTAAAACTTCCTTAAACGATTAAACCTACTTGCCACTAACAGGACCACCTTTTAGGAGGGACACTGATCATGCATTTATGAAGAGGATCACAATAAAAAGATATGCGCTCACAAAGGACGGGAAAAAAAGGATAGATGCACAACTCTTCAAGATGACCCACTACCACTCAATTTTCTATTTGTGAACACATGTTGTCTTTGTTCTTGCCGACTATATAGGCAAAATGAACTAATGCCATCTTCAAGAGTGAGGATGATGCGTGGTACGAAAATCAAACGATTGTGTCCATGACCATACCATTCATGAGATGAGTAACTTAAAGAGAGAAGGCAAGTGGAAAGGATGTGATATCATCAAGTTAGTACTACCATTGCTATTAAATGTTATGGTGATCAAAGCTTGGCTTGACATAAGGGCAAATGGAACCTTGTTGCTTCTTTAACGTAGCTTACCATGAATGAGATATATTTTGAAACATTTCTTAGGATAACAAGCAAATAGTTTTATGCAAAAATATTGTGATATATCCACATAAAGAGATTTTGCTGTGTAATGGGAGGAGGAAGAGAGAGAGAGAGAGAGAGAGAGAGAGAGACAGAGAGAGAGAGAGAGAGAGATAGAGAGAGAGGGTTGAATGATAAATTCATGAAAGGGGGATTGGAAAAGGATGTGTAAAAAAAAGCCCATCACAAGGCATGGTAACAACAAGCTCAAACGCTACAATCCGTGGAACGAGGGGGAGCAAGGGGTCCTTTAGTGAGAACCATATGTTGGTTAAAGGAAGCTTTATTGTATCAAAATTGACGTGGGTGTGTGACTACGAACTTACATGATGGGCAAAGGGTGGTTGAATTTCTTAGGCGATATTTGTAAGATGGCGCCAATGAAGGTGCAATCATTGGTGAAAAATATGAAATGGTAGTGAAAACAAAACTCGAGGGGAAGATTTAGAGAAGGATAAATTTCTGCCGGATGCCGAGTTTGGCTCCCCTCCTGACGCGGACTACCTTTTGTCGGGATTCGTACTTGGAACCTGCCGTACCGTTTCCTGGTTCATCGGAGAGGCATATTCTGGAAGCGCCATCCCATCGGATGTCCATTTGATGGGGGGTGAATGTTCGGCCGACGAACTGAAAAGTGGAGAAACGCACAGTAAAACAAGCATCGATTCATCCGACACGTGACGAATAGATGCCAACATGAGTTGACAAACCAGAATTTCATCCAAGAAACTTCTGTCCAATCAGAAGCAAGAAAGTAGTGAGAGTGGCGAGTGCCAGTGTGAGTCGCTGTCGCCATTCGACAGCGACTCACACTCCGGGTGCTGTTCTATTAAACAATACGAATGAGGGTGTGTTTCCGAGAAACTATGTGGAGCCTGCCAAGTAAACGAAAAGGTCACCAGCAATTAGCATTGCTATTTACTCGGTCGTTAGAAGAGTACATGCAAGACTGGTTTCCAATGATAGCAGGTTCTCGCACATCTGCGTCTTGAAAATAGGCATAAACCAGACATGAAAGTCCGAAGTCGAAATTTAGAATTTATTGGCAACCGAAACAGGCGCCTACCATCGTCGCAATCTGGACCCGGCACCTTGCGTCTATGCGGTTCGCAAACCAAGCAGTTCGCGTATAGTTGCCCTTTAGAGAATTTGTAGGGAGCTTTAGGAGGATGGAGGAGGTTAAGTATAAGTTGAGTGAGGTGGCGGGGAATGGTGGAGTCAGAAATTGTGGGGATGCCTTCAAGGGGTTGGAGTGATTTGACAAAGAAAATGTACAAAATCACTTGGCAAGAAAGTAAGCAAAAGAATGGCAAGGGATAAATAACACTAGTGAGATGTTCGTCCATATGATCAGTTTTATTTTGGGATGTGTACTTAAATGTATAAGAGGAAGGTTCCTAACATCCCAACTATAGTGGGTACAGGCCAGGGTAGAACATGTTAAACTATGTTACAAAATGTTAGACAAAGGAGGCGAGGAAGGGGTGACCACACAATGAAGAAAATGGGCGAGAAAGGATAGTCCATACTTTATCATTGTAATCTTACTGATTTAATATGGATTACAAGAAAGGAGTAAGGAAAAACGTGTCACGTTGAATGGCACATGGCTTCAATTAGCACCCGAAGAGGTTTGTTCAACTTTTAAAGGGAAACGAATAGAAAAATGTTAGAAACAACATCACATGGTTGATGGTGGTTGTGAAAATTGGTAATACGCACCAAAGGGAAATAGATTGTAAGGGAGGAGAAAGAATGATAAAGAGATTAAAAGAGATGAACAAAGATATGGAGGGACAAAATGCAATATCTTAAAATAAATTGTGAGAGACGAGGATAAAGACATGGAAGATAGAGAGTGTAAGGAGAAAAATGTAGAGAGAGAGAGAGAGAGAGAGAGAGCGAGAGCGAGAGAGAGAGAGAGAGAGAGAGAGAGAGAGAGAGAGAGAGAGAGAGA